>JAOPGA020001015.1:0-17804 GCA_026419775.2 Acrasis kona
CTACTTAAAGTATTGTTAACAGTTTATTCTGTTTTTCAGCTGACTGAGTTTTAGCTATGTCGGCGTGCTATGCCTCTGCTTTTCTCAGGGTCAGGTCATTATAGTGCTTTTAGCATTCTCGGTAAGTGCATTTTGTTAAATTTGCGAATTGAATTAGTATTATAAGGTTATTATCACTGTTTCCATAGGACTAACAGTAGTAACCTTATACTAATTAAATGAGCTTTTATTGTTGCTCAACGAGTTTACAATATTCTGGGTATAAATTGGGTGTGTGAAACATATGTGTTAAATTGTTCGAAAACAATACTTTCACACACACACCATCATCATTCATCATGGCCTCTGCTTCTGGTTCTGCTATTTCTACTCTTGATGCCTTCAACGCTCTAGAGCCAAAGAAGGGCATGACTCTATTCCCTCCCTCACCACCCGAAGATTCGCAAATTTAGCACCCGTCCGCGAGCGTAGCGAGCTGCGAGCGAAGCGAGCCCGTCCCGCAGCCTTATGTTCTTATACCTAAAACACTTATCGCAAACGCAAGTTTATTTGATAAACTGCTCAAGATCTGATCACTTTAGTCATAATTGTACAATTATTATAAATAAACAGTACGAGCTGAAAGCCGTAGCATTTTGTTAAATTTTGTTAAATTTGCGAATTGAATTAGTATTATAAGGTTACCAAAAGTTTCTTTTCAAGAAACTATACTTGACAGCTGAATGTACCCTGTTATAACTTGAATTGAGAAGAGCATCAGAACTTTCTACGACATGATACGAGCGAATACCATCCCACACCAAAAGTGCTTTTGTACGGTGCTGAGCGCTTTTTCGCTGGGTGCTCAGTTGCAACGATCAAGTTTGTTTGAGCACCGTGATGGCTTCATGTTGGATCCATCGCAATTTAAATGTTGCCTGTTTTTTCGCTCATGAAGAACTCTACATCATTATGTATTGCTACCCGTGTTGCAATGTTACATATTTATGCTAAACATGGTGTGTCATACGTAGAGGTGATAGAATTGCTCATTTTTGCGTCTCATCCCTCGTAGCTAATCTATTACATCATTTCAAAGATGGATCGTGCTATTCTGTTCTTTTAATGTAAATATTAAAAATCGAAAGCAACAATTTGAGGGCATTCAACATGCATGCGTCATAATAAAAAAATGGTTATACCATTCTCAGCTTTTCAAACTGGTTATGCTTGATTTTCTTCAAAACATCTTGGTACTATGGACGGCCAAGTTTAAATTGTCGTTATGTCATGTGATATTTGTCAAAGTTCCCAATTCCATTATGGAGTGTTTTATCAATAGAATGATGCTGATTCCATACTGTATATTTCTTGGCGAGAAAATGTTATCCAGTGTCTATGGTGTGTAATATTTGATGGGTGACACGTCGACACAAAGATGCAATGGAACACCACAAACACGACGGAACCAACACCCATTCCTTCGATAGGACCTACAACGGATCAAGAATATGTATCTCCGATATCGTGGGCGCTAGTGGGTGTGATTAGCTGTTCCAACATCTTTTTGTTAATCTTCATCTTCATTCGTCGGAGACAACAGGTAAATTCATTCTTTTAGATTCATCGTTCTAAATCACAACCAGCCAGTGAAAGCTTTCGGACCGTTGCTCACGTCGTCGTTAATATTTTATGAAATGATTGCGACAATTGTTTTTCTTACTAGATTGGGGGTGAAAAGAACACCATTTCCCTGTTTTTTGTATACTTTCTCCTTCCTAGTACTAATGCCCGGGTTTGTGCTTGTCAAAGCGGCAAGGTATGATTTGGTTAGGATTAAATGTTAACACATTTTTGATGCAGATGTTTAAGACTTATTCTACTGTATCATTTGAGCAATTACAAGGCATATGGTACATCAAACAAGGTTGACGACGTACAAAACCCAACAAAGTGGAATAATGACAACATTGATTATCAAATTTTTAAAAGGAACACTCGGGTCATGAATTTCCTGTCTAGTAAATACTTCATATTGACATTGACTTTATTCATGATAATGATACAAATACTTTTGTGGCTTGTCGTTACTGGTATCTACTCCTTGTATAAACCAGAAAGATTTCTTTATACTGCAAGTTTTTGTGCAATGGACACCATTTTAGCAAGTATGACCGCTGTTTTCTGCGGTGTTTATATCGTCGTCCAATTAATTCTTACCGTGTATATTTTCTTCAGAGTCCAAGACTCTTGGGGATTGGCAAAAGAGTCCATATTCATGTCCTTTGTGTATATATTTTGGTTGATTGCCTTAACAGTGTTAAATGCAGTTCCTGCTTATTATTTATTGGCTGAATATTACTTCCCGGCAGTATGGGTCTTATTACCTGTCTTCTTCTCGGACTCAATGACCGCCTTCATTGTATGCATTCGCAGTCTTCTGAAGCGTAATAACTTTTTGATGCACAACAATGATGAGGATATAGACGAAATGTCAACAACACAGTATGTCGAGCCAACAACAAATCCTTCACGAATGCCAACCAGAGGTGCTAGTCTTGTAATGACAAACAGGTCGAAGATTGATGTCATACTGGAGGACTCCTCGGCTAGATCAGAGTTTTTAGATTATTGTGTTCAATCATTTTGTCCGGAGAGTGTTCGTGCTTGGATCGACATTCAATCTTACAAACACAATGAAGTAATGAAACATCGAATCAAAAATGCAATTTTAATTTATGATTATTATCTGGACCAAAAGAATGCCATCATGTTGTTGAATCTTCCAAATTTCAAAAAGTTTAACGCTCCAATAGAGCGAGCAATAAATGTCGTCAAGTCCATAGATGTTAATCAAATTGAACTAGTGTCCTCTCCTGTGACTACGAGTGATGGCTGTATGTCACCTAATTCAGAATCTCTCTTGTTGTCGCCGACATTAACGGAATCCATTGGATCACCATCAGAAGCACAGAGCAGAGAAGCAGTGGCAGAGGACACAATCAGAGAGTTGTTTCATGTAAATTTATTCGAAAAGATTGAAATGCATGTAAAAACGGACATGGTAGATACATACATAAGATTCAAAAAGACCAACAGCTTTAAAGTTCTTGTGCAACGACTTCCACAATTAGGGATTGAGGATGACATGTAAATAAACAATTATTGTGTTGAATAAAAACAAAACAATTGCTGCATATTGATTTTGATTAGCAGTTTAAAGAACTTATCGAGAAGTTAAAAATAATTTGTGTTAATTTTATTTTTAGATGTCCCACTTATTAAAATGTAGAATACATTGATGTGTTGAAAACAAAAAACAACACAACAATGAATCAAACACTTTCACAAACCGAAGTGAACACCAAGTATTACGACATAGCACCTGGATCTGTGACCGTAACCCAACCAGTCTCAAGAGTAGTAGAGTACGAAATTGGTGGTGACAAAATCACTCGCATCATGCACATTATCACTTCAGCCAGCGCCATTTTAATGTTCTCTGGTGCCGCCATGGTATTATCAGGAGCTGCCATGTTCCTCAAGGATCGTGATTACTTCCACAACACCATTGGGATCGTCATGACCATTGGTTTCGGTCTATGGATTTTATCTTCCCTACTAAGTTTCGCAGGGTCATTCAGACGATACAACAAGAAGGATGGCTACGTGTGGTCAAACATCATCTCTAGTTTCTTACTATTATTGGCAAGCGTCGTATTGGTTATTGGCGCAGCCTTCTGGTTATGCAACATGAACTTACAATACACCGGTCGTATCATGTGGATCATTGGAGGCGGTTTATTAACTGTATCTCTCTTTATTAGATTGCTAGGCGTATTCTGGGATGCAACCGACCTATACAGACATGAAACATACTTGCCCAGTGAGTCACTACCTCTACGTCGCAACGAAGGTGCCCTAGTCGACTTCAAACCCACAAAGTCACACAAGACTGCAATCTGGGGTAATGTTTTGGCCTCCACCCTCTATTTAGCCGGTGCCACCACTTTCTGGGTCGCAACATATGCCATGCGCATGTTGTGGCCAACAAACCAAAAAGATGGATTCGAACACTTCACCGGTATCCTTTGGATCATCTCTATGGGTCTTTTCATCGCAGGATCCATTGCCCACTTTATTGCTAGAAAGTAAATATAAAATTTTATAACTAAAATAAACACAATATTCTCCATAATTGCATTGCAAACTTTTGGTCCGTCATCATATCCTGTGTTTGTTTGGAGACCGGTGGTTGGCCAACTAGAGTCTTACAATTTACATACAAGTTGAGGATTTTTGTGGTGGCTCGGCAAGGAAAAGAAGTTGGTTTGGAATTTACACAGCAGATGCTTGACATCATTTTTTATTTGAATTGCTAGGGCATCGTCATATTAAGTGCATTATCATCAATTTCAAAGCAGTTGAATTTGTAAAGTGGGTGTCAGTCAAAGTCACTGACATAATGGAGCACAGAAAGGTTGCAATGGTTGGACCAGGGGGTGTAGGAAAAAGTGCCATAACAATACAATTTATAGTAAGAAACTAATGTTACTCGATATTAATACCAGATTAGAAAAACCACTTCATATCACTTTACGGTATAGAACTTGTCACATTTTTTTAATGCAATAGACCCCACAATAGAAGATTCGTTTCAGAAAAGGATAAAAGTGGATGACATTCTTGTTAACGTCGACATTACGGACACCGCAGGAGAGGAGGGTAAGTAACACAAAGTAATTTGTGTAAGTCTGAAAAGATTATAGATTTATTAGGGACCAGGTATGATTCTAAACCTCTACCAGTTGTTTGATAATAGTACATGATGGGAAATGATGGATTCGTCCTTGTGATTGACAGCACCTGTCTACGGTCACTTGTAGAATTACACGAGTTTGTAGAGAGGCTCAAGCACATCAAAGGAGTAAGTAACACGAAAGCCTACTTGACCATTAAGCCGTTTAGGATGTGTTCCCATGTGTTCTGGTTTGTAACAAAATAGATTTGACAAGCGAACGAACAATAACAATTGAAGAAGTCAGATCATATTCTGTAGAACAATTAAACTCCTGTCCAGTTGTCGAAACTTCTGCGCGGACGCGAACTAATGTGGATCAAATATTTTATCAAATAGTGAAGCAGATGAGATATTATGACGACAATGTTGTTTGTTGCGATGAAGAAACCGAGGAACCAACCTACTTTAGCGTGCCTATTGTGAGAAAAAAACTTTCATCCCTCTTCAAATCAGTATCTGAGGAGGACCCAGACATTGAACTCTTCTTGTGATAAAAATAAAAAACAATCTTTTACAATTTTTTTATTGCCACCCGTTCATGGTGTTTGTTCATAATCTAATATCCTTTTTATAGCCTCCTTCTCAATTTCCAATTGCGGAAGATTTCCTTCCTCACCTGTTAACAAATAGTAGTCATCCCTGCTGCTCGTAATCCTCTCTTTCAAAGAAGCACTATCCTTCAATTCATCTTCAATGTATTTGTCCCAGTCTGCTTTCTTAGCCTCAAGATTTAATATTAATTTATTAGTGTTACTTTTCGAGTCGGCATTCTTGAGGTCTAACTTCGCCTGCGCTAATTGAAACACGCAAGAGCTTTCTATGTAGTTGAGCATTTCAATGGCCTTCTTCTTTTGTTTTGTCTTGTGGAAATAATCTAAAAGACTCGCAATCGTATCAAGGTGTTTCATCAAAAAACCCTCTTTAATTCCTCTTCGCACAATTACATATTGTCTTTGGTAGTACACAGAACTTGTCATATTTCGGCCTTTTTCTAGTATTTCCTTGAAATCCTTGTTTTCGTTGATCATTGCTTCCAATCCTTTTCCTTCAATTATTAATTCCCCATCTTCGTCATCTGGAATACTATCCTGCGAATATAATCTCTTTGTAGAAGAAATGTAAATACGATCCACGCGCGATGGATGATGTTTTATGCGTGTGAGGGTTCTTGGGAATTTGAACATGCCGAGTTTGCTATTACAAGATATCTAAATTGTAATAAAAAGAAACCAAAAAGGTGTTAGTTTGGTTTAAATTTAGAGCAAACAAAATACAATGAGATCGTTTGTACTAGTAGTATTGGCATTGATCTTGGTCACCATTGATTCAAGATTCCTCCCGGTTGCAAGATATGGAAACACCTTATCCAGGCGGAACGTAATGTCCAGATCGAACACTCTATTCTATCAAGCAGACCCAACCTATTACCTCTGCAGTGAATCCTATTTGAGTACATTGAACAGAAACCAGAGATCGGTCGCAAAGGCTCGATGCTTTTTTAAACGTATGCAAGAAAGATTCAATAAAAAATAAATTATTTCTACATTTTCTGATTTATTATAAAGTTGGTTTGTAAGAAGTAATGCGACCCCATGAATTCTTCGATCCCCAAGTACCACTTCTCAAGCTCTCCAATTGTACAATTTGGCTGTGGTCTACAAAAAGATTCACATCAATTCCAATGTTTTTAATGTACCACTCAAACACTTCTGGGTCCGCTGCTTCAAACATGACTCTCTCCAAACCAAAATTGTCCGCAATTTCAGCAATGACATCTGTTCTCCATTTGGTGACCTGTTCGGTAATTCCTTCACTCTCAATCATTAATCTCCATGCACCCGCTTCTAAACATTTTCTACCTTGGTTGATTAGTTGGGAAACACTCTTGGTGCCCTCGGATTCGTGTTCAGCTGGTGATTCCGCCACCAGCACCAAATTGGATCCCGACTTCTGGTTTGGGCTTCAAACCAAAGTCCTTACGCATCCGCCGTCTTTATGCTTCAAACCAACAGAGTTCGAATGGGCGAGTTTACGGATACACTGCAGCATTTGGAAACTTTGGAAACTAGTAGGCAAAATATTACATTTCTAAGCAGCCGCGTTATTAATACAATCAGAAACATGGCAGCTGTTATCTTTGTCATGTGGTCATCATTTAGATTTTACTCCGAACTATATCCTATTAAGGATAGTATTTTGTAAACATCGCACAAGTAAATGATCTCTACTTCATCATCAATAATTCAGAAGCTTAAGACTGCGCTAAGAATCAGAAGACAAAGAGGTATGATCCAAGATGCTATTTCCAATTACATTTTAAGAGAGAGTCTTATTAGTAACAAGAATCAGTTCAGTTCTTCATGACAATATAGAAGAACAAGCGATTCCAAAGGATGCATCTATAAAATTGAACAAAGATCAAAAAGGAAACTCTTCTTCGTCAAACTCCACAAAAAAACCCAACAAAACAAGAAATCCAAGACTTTCGATAATGCAAAAGTGAAGATGTGCAAAGCATTGAAAGGACAATAATCTTTCTTCTCTCTCAGACTTTGAAATGCCCAGATTGCGATCAAGAATTCACCAGTGACTGACAAAATTGCATTAAATCAAACATTTTTAGAAAGATTGTTTATAATACGCAAAAATCTCTGACAGCCCCCTAAATCTAGTTTCCAAAAAGTCCAATGCGTTGGTGTAAGATCTGTGAGATATACCTCCAAAGAGGAAGCAAAAACAATTTCTATTATCATTGTCCTACTATAATTAACTTTAATAGATTGAATACTTTCTTGACACAGTATCGCACGATACCTTCTATTTGTATGGTCCGGACATGTTGAAGCAGGTTCATGGTTGTACTCAAACACCCAAATTATTGCCGCACTCTTTTTGCTCTGTTGTTGCATTCTTTAAGATGTTTGGAACCTCAGGGAGTTTGAAAGGACCCATAGTCATTTAATTTATTTATTTATTTATTTATTTATTTATTTATTTATTTATTTATATTGGATGCTGATGATTTTGCACCAGCGACATCTGCGGCCATGTTCGGTGAAGGATCTAGACCAGAGGACAGAATGAAGAAGGAAGATGTTGTCGCAATCAGGAAAGAGTATGACGACTTGCGCCACAACTATCTCAGAGAGTCCTCTTTGATGAAATCGGAACCTGATCGATACTTCACCTGCATTCTCCTAGTGAAAGAGAAGGAGATTGAAATTGCGGAATCTTTCTTTGCGGATCGAATTGCAAGGTTGGAGGTCATGGTTTGCGAAATGCATGAGGGCGTCCTTTTCAGCGCCGAATACATACAAGATGGCAGAATTATGTGTTCCTGTACAAACGGCGCTAATCTACTCATCGACAACAACCTCTACCACTTCACCTCCGCCCATTGTGTTCTAGGCCAGTGTTCTGAACCCACCGCTACGAACACCATCATCAAGTACAATACCAACCATTTGCAGATTCACAAGAATGGATCACCAATTGTGACATTAGGCCAAGAACAAGTGATTGCCGAGTGGACCAGTCGCACTGATGCTGCCCTCATCTCCTCTCATAATATTCAGATTGAGCTCTCAGACTTCGACCCCATTCAATCAGCACCAATTTCAACATTCAAAGAAATTGGGAGAATGGTATATAAACTCGGAGCTGCATCAGGGGTTACATGTGGTCTTATCGTCGAAATGCCCAAGTCAAAAATATTCACTGGAGGAGTCACGATCAACAATCTAATCGCCGTCAAGGGAGAGTTTGCGACGCACGGAGATTCAAGCTCTATGGTTTATACAGGGATTGATGGGTATGCCACTGTTTTAGGATACATTGTTGGAGGTGATGGGCTTGGCCTTACATTCGTGGCACCACTCTCATCATTGAACAACTTGTTTGGTCCGTACGAATCAATCAAAATACATGACCATGCAATAAAGACTATACTCAGCGCTGTTGGAGGATTTATGGCTTATAGAATAAAATAACAATTTCTTTTCGCTTTACAATTAATGAATGCACGTTATGTTTTCCAGCAATCATGGATAAAACGAAATGTTTTATGTGAGTTCTCCTCATGCTTAGTGTAAATTCTCTATGGTGACGAATTCGATTTTGTCAGTTGATTTAAAATTCCATCCATTGCTCAATGATGATGATGCGTTTCTTCCCCAACGCCGAAGGCACGAACCTCAACTTGCATTGATATCGCGTTATATTTCCTCCTGATTTCAGTTACAATGATATAAAAAATAGAAATCACATCTCCGTTCGGTTAAAAAAAAAGGTCAACAATCTATTTTAAACATTAACATTACAACAATGGTTCGTGAGGCAGACTTACAAGAGCTAGAGTCGAGAGTTGCAGGTCATGACTCGATTAGAAAGATGGGAGATAGTGTTTTGAAAAGTATCGGACAAAAACCAAGAGCTGCCAAAGAAATTGAATTCTACGAGACACTGCCCAAACGCTTTCCAAAACTTGCTGGTTTTGTTGCGCACTACAATGGCACAGTAGAGGTTGAAGGAAGAGGCAAATACATAGCGCTCGAAGATCTAACCAAACCATTCGTCAAACCTTGTGTAATTGACTTCAAGATGGGTGCGATATCTGAGAAAGAAAGTTCTTGTCCGTCAAAACTATCAAGAAAAAAGAATAAGTACCCACTGCAACAAAAAATTGGGTTTAGAATTGCTGGCTCCAGACTATTTAGAAAAAAAACCCATACATTCTTGGTAGAGGAGACCAAGGACTTTGCAGAACAAACCACGGAGCAGAACATTACAGACATCATCTATAACTTGTTTAATGATGGGGTTAATGAGAGACATGATGTGCTTCCAAGTGTTATTAAAAAGTTAAAAAGTCTTTTGGATGTTATGAAAACCAATACTGCCTATCGTTTCGTTTCAACTTCACTTTTAGTGTTGTATGAAGGAGAGGACGCTGCAGATCCATCAAAAGTTGATGTCAGGATGATTGACTTTGTCCACGCTTATGATTTAGATGGTGGGATTGATGAATCCTACGTAAATGGGTTAGAAAACCTGATCTCGTATCTCGAGAAATGTGAGAGCAGAGTATAATAAATTTCAGTTGATTGTTACGTTTTTTCTTTTTGAAAGTTCAACTTGCGAACGTCTATAATGCTTTTTTCACCAAACTTGGTTAATTCAAGTAGAAAATGAGCGATAACCAGCTACATGAAGCAGCGAAGAGGGGAGATGTTGTCACAGCTAACAGTTTGATTATGCATGGTGGATATGACCCTAATCTAATTGATAACTCAGTTGTAAGCTTTCATTTTAGAGTCTGGTTCTAATTCTGTTGAGAATGCTTGTGCTCCGATTCATTATGCTTCAGAAAAAGGAAAACTACCATTCGTACAACTTCTCACATCAGATTTGAGAATCAAAAAGGACATTACCGACAATGTAATTTCGTATTTATACACCATGGTTAATTTTATAGAAAGGCAGGACTGCTTTGCACTACGCTGCAGAGAATGGACATGCTGACGTTGTCAAGGCATTATTGGTTAGCGGCGCAAATCCAGCAATCAAATGTAAAAAGGGACAGTTACCATCTGACTTGGCAAAGGATAGTAACGTAGCTAGAATTTTAGGAAGAACAGTCAAGGAAAGACCTCTCCGATAACATTTCAAAGAGCTGAGTTTCAAGAAATCATGGAGCGCCTAGTGAGCGTCGAACAGCAACGATTCGACACTGAACAAAAGCTAATTGAAGCGCACAAAAGATTTGAACTACTCGAGGCCGAAGTAGAGAAGAAAGAAGCGGAGCATCTTCTATCAAAAGAAAAAACTTTATCAAAAATGGAGGAGATGTCCAGCGACAGCCAAAAATTACAAGAAGTACAGCTACAAGTAAAACGACTAGAAAAGGAAAAAGAACTGATGTCTGCTCAATTCGAGGAAGAAAAACAACCACTTCTTGACAAAATTCAAAACTTGTCTAAACAATTAGAAGTTCTTCAGTTAAAAGCGACCGAATTAGATAATCAAATTGTGGAAAACAACAAGAAAGCAGAAGACGACAAAACGCTATTCCAGAAAGAAAGTCTATCACTCAAAAACGAGGTTTCAGATTTAAAAGAGGATTGCGCAATGTACGAAAAAACTGCTACAGAAAGAGCGAAGAAGATGGAAGTATTCGAAAAACATACTGTGGAAATGGAAAAAAGATTAAAGCTAGAGATCGAACAATTAAAAATAAAAAATTCAAGTTTAGAAGAAAAGATACAGGACGACCTGATACTTTCAAAAAAGATGGATGAACTACACAAAGATGTTAAAACTCAATTATCAGATTCTATAATTGCCCATGATGAAACAAAATCTCAACTAGAACTCGAAAGAAGAGAAAACACGGCATTAAGAGAATGGCAAAACACTGGTGATGTCATGAATGACGAGCTCAATCAGAGAATAAAAGATTTGTTAGACAAGGTCAGAGCAGGAGAGGAACTTACAAACAAACACTCCTCTAATTTGAAAAAGAACCAGGACCAGATAGCATCTTTGTCAAGCCAGTTATCTAGCGAGAAGAAAGAAAAAGACCAAGTGCAGTCAGAACTAGTAAAAGCAAAAGAGGACTTGTCGAACTCTATAGCGCAGCATGACTCGCTCAGAAATGAAGTCGATAGATTGAATCAAGAGGCGAAAATAACTGAAAGTAGAGAAATGCAGGAATCTGAAAAGGACAAACGAACCATAAAAGAATTAACAAGTCAGCACCTTGAAAAAGATGAACTCATACAAAGGCTGGAGGCCCAGATTAAAAACTACGAACTGCAAAGAAGTGAAATTGAGCAAAGGGAATTGCAACTAAAACAGCAGTTATCTTCAAATGCCCATAAAAAGTCGTGCCTCTTCAGAAAGAAAAAGAAATAAAAAATGCTTTACACTTTTATTGCTTTCCTCTCTTTTTAGAGGTGTTCAACCAATGGTCGATTGATCAAAATTTGACTTCGACATTGACAACACATCAAAAAGTCAGAAACACAGCCATGAGCAACTACCTAAATTATAGTTCAGCACAGAAAGACAAGGATGGTATTCCAATCTATGGTATGGACAAGGAGTTGCAAGACAAGAAAAATGCCAAATACAATCCTGAATCTGAACGCGAAGTGAGAGAATGGATTGAAACGTTAACCGGAGAAAAATTCAAAGGTGGTTTTCAAGAGTCTCTAAAGAGCGGTGTTCTATTATGTAACTTTGTCAACAAAATCAGACCAGGCATTGTACCAAAGATCAACAAATCAAATCTACCATTCATGCAGGTAAGGCCCTAATCACTTGGTACTTACTAACCTTTCAAGATGGAGAATATCGGATACTTCCTCAAGGCAGCCACAGATCTTGGATTAAAGACCCACGATACCTTCCAAACTGTAGATTTGTACGAAGATAAGAACATCCCCAAGGTCATACAAAGTCTCTTGATTTTAGGATCTGTCGTCCAAAAAGATCCAAGCTACAGAGGACCAAAGGTTGGTGTCAAGCTTGCCGACAAAACCGAGTACAACTTCACAGAGCAGCAACTACGTGAGTCCCAAAACACTGTTGGTCGCCAATACGATGCGTCCATAAATCACGGTAATGTAACATCCATTGGTCGTGAGGTAGTCAAGACAAAAGACACTGGTCTCCGTACAGGACAATCACAACAAACCGGTGGCTCTTTGGCACCCGAACGCAATGCCTCCATCGGAAATGAGATCATCAAAACAACCAGCGTCGGTGACACCCGAGTAAACAGCCAACAAACTTCTGGAAGCTTGAAGGGACAAACTCAATCCAGCATCGGAAACGAAATCATCAAAACATCAAGCGTAGGTGACACCAGAGTCAACAGCCAACAAATGGCAGGAAGTTTGAAAGGACTACAAAATCCAAGCATCTCCAACAGCATCATCAAAACATCTCCTCGTGGTGGATCCGAAGATAAATATGCCG
The DNA here is from genome assembly GCA_026419775.2 of Acrasis kona. Classification (NCBI taxonomy): domain Eukaryota; phylum Heterolobosea; class Eutetramitea; order Acrasida; family Acrasidae; genus Acrasis; species Acrasis kona. Next base: position 12,761 of record JAOPGA020001015.1, read on the forward strand.
AACTTGAAAAGTTAGCAGGACTCAGAGACAAGGGCATCTTGACCGAAGGTGAGTTCCAAGCCAAAAAGAAACAAATCTTGGGTTTGTAAAAAGCAATAAAAACAAGCATTACATTTAAACAGTTGTTTTTTTATTGGGTTGGTTTAAAGGTATTGTGTAAGGTTTAGATCCGGGGCTGTTTGGTAATACACTTCTAATCAATATTTTCCTAGACGACTCAAACACTTCCGTCACTTGCTCAGTATCTGTTGCATCGGTATACCTACAAAAAATGCGACGAGGATCATACTTGTTCACCTCAAGAAACTTTTCCGTTATAAAGGCAAGTGCTTCCTCTGGCGAATCTCCGTAATAATCCGAAAATGTCTTGTTGAGAGAAGAGTTTTTGATTTTTTCGGCAAAAATGTCAACCTTCTGTGAAATGTTTAGTTTCCATGAATTCATGAATTCTTACGTTAAACACCAAAATGATTAGCTTGTCTTGAAACCAACGTCCGTTACAAACTTCATCAAATAGGTCAATGGCTTCTTCCATCCTGTTCGTTGTGTCATCTTCGTAGCACTTTTGGTCATAGTCGGAAAGAGACACTACGTAGACAAGTGCATTTGTTCCATCAAATAAATTGATCCATTCTATTTTTGGTTAGTTATCATTTACAAAAGAATGGAAATCTTACTTTTACGTTCTGGACGTTGGCCGCCAACATCTATGAACCTAAACCTAACGCCATCTCTCAGGAAACCACCTTCATTGACACCAGTGCTCTTCCTCCTGCAATGAAGAATGTCTGCGACGGAAGGTTCGTACGGCTCTCTAATCCTTTGCAAATCCTTAAAAAAGTAATCGGCTCCATCAAAGATATGGAATTCCCTTCTTCTTTCGAAAATTTCCTTCATGACGCTCTCTTCCATAAGCCCTTCCAGGTCTGTGGCAAATTGATTGTCGTAAATGTGATGGGCGGATAGACGGCCGCTTGATAGTTGTGTTCTTTCCGCAATTCTCTTAGCTGCTTCCTAATTTATTGATTAGTCTGGGGTAAAGTATTTTAAACTTACTTCATTTTGTTCTGATTCAAACTTGACTTTATTCTTTAAAAGTTCCCTGCACAAGATTCCAGATGATTCAATGATGTTATAATAGATAACGGATTTATATTTTCCTAGATCGTCTTCAGAGTACCCTTGTTCGTATATAACTTTAAGTTGTTTGAATAAAGTGGATTTGCCGCTATCTCCTGTGCCCTGTTCATTTAGCAAAGCTACACTAAAGATACTTACCATTAACATCACTTTCACATCGACGATATCTGGTTTTCTTCTCTTTTGAGGGTGTATAATTTCGTTCTTACTTCTTCGACTACTAAAATTTCCCATTTTTTTGATCTTTATGAAAGTGGATTTTAATTTTTATAAATAAATAAAACATGTCATCTTTCTAATTAAAAATAGGCTGAGTTTTTAAAAATAAATAGAACTCTTCATTAAATAGATAGCTCTGTTAAAAGTTTGCATTCTCCTTATTTTATACAATGGGTTATCTTCTATTTTTAAAAGGATTCCATCGAATCTTCGAAGTTCCAAAGTTATTTTAAGATGTCTATAATTTATTATACCAGTTGAGTTAATAAGATGTGACAACATGGACACCGACAACACTCGATTTATTTTTGAATAATTTGCAGCTGACTTGCGGGGAAGCGATCTTGAACTTGTTTCATGGCTCTATTCGTGGAATGTTTCAGAATCAAGCATCACTTTATATACCATATGTGCTTAAACATGATAAGACTCGAACGTGTTGTAAATATTTCTCATCCTCCATAATGCATTAAGCGAAATTCTGCTCTTGAAAGTTTTTTTCAAATCTAATAACGTTACGTCTTGACGAGTATCCGTATAATTGTGTCCTCGACATAAAAAAATTGGTTGTAGCTAAATGGCAAACCAAAGATTTCTACACATGTTTAATTATCAATACGTTCTACTTCAATTGCTATTTTGAAAATATATTTAATGAGCGTTTGCTATTGAATGGCCACTTGAGAGATGCTCGTTATGTACTGTTCAAGAACATATCGCAGGTGACCAAATGGTTATAATATACTAACAAGTTGACCGCCTATAAGACAAGTTGAAGAGGCACTAATCCTTCGCAAAAAGGGATGGCTATAGAAATATTACTTCGCCACTAAGCTCGGACTCTACATATTGGACGACAGCAACAATAAATAAGTTTACACGACGTAACTACATGGCCCTTTAATTGCCGTGTCTGCTAATCTAGTTCAAGTTACTTAGATAGAAGATTGTAATATATGCCGTAACGTAAATTTCAAAACTGCTATAAGTAGTAGGATTTGTCTAGAATAGTAAATGGATCACAATGTTGATGGTTTGCCGGAATCCGGGACAAATCGGAGTTGTATTCTAATAAAAGATTTCCTATATTAATCAGAACTCCGTCCGGACCGAAATTTAAAAACTGTAGACAGGTGGTCTCTAGTGATACAAACTAATGAGCTGGTTTATTATTATACTTTTGTTGGTTATACTTGAGGCGTGCGCTCAAGTGCCTATCAATACCTTCGCTGGGGCTGAACCTTCCTACAGTGGCGAGAACATTCGTGGAACTACTTCATTAGTTAGCCCTAGAGCAGTTACTTATGACAGAGAAAATAACATCCTATATTTTACTAATAATTTCCGGATTCAAATGCTGAACCTTACTACCGGCAATGTGAGTACATTAGCTGGCAACAACATGAACGCATATAATGGAGAAGACATTCCAGCGGCAAGCGCACAATTCTTTTACCCCTCAGATGTGGCTGTTGACAACGAGAACAAACTAATATACATTGCGGAATTATTAAACCATCGCGTAAGAGTGTTGAATCAATCTTCTGGTTTGGTATCTACATTCGCTGGCACTACGGGATCTGGATACAACGGAGATAATATATTAGCTAAAAATGCCATGCTAAACGCTCCATCTTCTGTAGGATTGGACGGTGATCTTGTGTATATTGCAGATAGAAATAATCATCGAATAAGAGTGGTAGATCGAAGGACCGGCTATATCACAACATTTGCAGGAAGTGTTAGTGGCTTTCTGGATAACGTTTTGGCTACAAATGCTTCCCTTTATAGCCCCTCAACTTTATCAATAGACAGAATTAACAATTTAGTCTACATTTCAGATACCTACAATAATCGCATCAGGATGGTGAACAGGACTAGCGGTTACATTTCAACTATTGCTGGTCGAACAGCAGCTACATATGGAGGAGATAACGGGCTCGCCATTAATGCCTATTTAAACAGACCCTACGGAGTAGCAGTAGATATGATCAATAATCTAGTATACATAGCCGACAGCAGTAACCACCGCGTCAGAGTTGTGAACCGAACGAGTGGAATTATTACAACCTTCGCAGGTACAGGATCGGGTGGTTATAATTTAGACAACACCAATGCTAAAAGCGCTCTTATTAATAATCCTATAGGAGTAACTGTGGATCATATCAACGACTGTGTATATATAGCGGATAGCGGGAATTATAGATTAAGGTCCGTGAGGAGAAGTAATCTTAATATCAATACGGTAGTTGGTTCTGGATCTATATATTATGATGGGGATGGTAACTTGGCCACTTTATCACATATCAACCAGCCACATGGAGTAGCTACTGATTCTATCAATAACCTAGTTTATATTGCAGATACCTATAATCGTCTCATCAGAGTTGTTGACAGATCAAATGGGCTGCTGACTACATTCGCTGGGAATGGTCAGGGTGCATTTAATGGTGATAACATTATTGCTACAAATGCCAATTTTGGGGAACTAACCTGGTTAGAAGTTGATAGCATCAATAATCTTGTATACATAGCAGACGCAGGTTTTAATCGTATCCGATTTGTAAATCGAACCAGCGGAAGGATTAATACTATTGCAGGCACAACAACTGCTGGTTACAACAATGATAGTATATTAGCCTCAAGTGCCAAACTAAATAGACCATTTTCACTTGCAGTAGATAGCATTAATAATTTAGTGTATATATCAGACAGTGGTAATCATCGCGTCAGAGTAGTGGATCGATCTACAGGTTACATAACAACTGTTGCTGGCACTGGGATTGCTGGTTATAACGGAGATGACATACCAGCGACGAGTGCTCATCTAAATGAACCTATAGGATTGGCCCTCGATTCCACAAAGAACCTTCTTTATATTGCTGATTCTTCGAATTTACGGATCAGAATATTAAACTTGACGAGTGGAAACATTTCGTCTCTATTATACGGTGTGGGTCTTCCATTTGGAATAGCATTAGATGTTGTTAATAATGTGGCTTTCGTTTCAGAATATATATATAATAGGGTCTCGGCAATAGATACAAACACTGGTTATATGATAATCATTGCTGGTTCTGGAAGTAGCACGTATAATAATAATGATATAAATACGAAATTCGGTTATCCTAGACAAGTGGCATTGGACCCTACAAATAGACTGCTTTATGTTGCTGATACTTCAAATTGCCGCATAAAAGTTATTAATATTACTTCCTTCAATATGCCTAAACCACCAACTCCCACGCTTACTCCCACAGGTACACCAACAGATACTCCTACACTAACTTTCACGCCTATCCTAACTTCTACTCCAACACCTACTGATACCCCCACACTTACATCTACTCCCACACCAACTCCTACTACTACTACCACACCTACTCCTACTCCCACAGATACAGCTACCCCAACTCCTACTTCAACACCTACTGATACCCCCACACCTACACCTACTCCCACACCAACTCCTACTCCCACACCAACTCCTACACCAACTACTATACCAACTCCCACGCCTACTGATACCCCCACACCTACACCTACTCCCACACCTACTCCTACTCCCACACCAACTCCTACACCAACTACTATACCAACTCCCACGCCTACACCAACTCCTACACCTACTCCCACACCAACTCCTACACCAACTACTATACCAACTCCCACGCCTACACCTACT
>JAOPGA020001018.1:0-21583 GCA_026419775.2 Acrasis kona
TGGTAAGGTGCTCCGTGAATGAGTTCAATTTTGTTATCATCGCAAAATTTGATAAGAGATTCACTTATAAACTCTCCACCATTATCAGCTTGTAGAATGTCAGGATAAATTCCACATTCATCCTTTATCAGCTGTAAAGCTCTAATTACGTGTTTGCTCTCTTTTGTAGGTGTTACAAAAGTCCAACATTTCTTTGAGAAGTGGTCAATGTAGTTGAGGACTTTGTGTTCTGTGTAGAAAGTATAGTCTACTTGTACACGGTGCAGTACATAATTAGATACAATGGCAACAGGCTCAGGCTCTTCTCTACGTGCCTTTTTTGAGGCACAAGCGGCACAGGTGTTCAGGTTATCATCACCTTTAAAATATTTACTAGGTTGTTAGCAGATTACAATATTTTAAAAACATACACCCAGCCTCGAAAATGGTATCTGCCATACTGTTCATGGAAAATTCTACCAACAACATCTCTTCCTGCACAGTTTGTTCGGTGGTGCTCCTTTGATATAAGGGATGGGAGCATTCCCTCATGAACAGTTATTTTTTCAACTGGTAATGTGTTGTCACCAATGTAGTTAAAGTCCTCTCCTTCAACAAGATCTTCTGGCCTCTTATCCCATGCATCGTCAGTTAAAAATTCCATCTTTTTAGATTTTGTCTTCACCAACCTCCTTCTAACAAGATGATCTGTTGTACCAAGGTAAGGATCATTGAAGTTTGAAATGCGATACTTCTCGCATTGTTTGACTAGACTCTTAAGTTGACTCTTATTGAGTCCAGCAGGTACCTTTCCTGTTTGGATATATCTAAAGATGTTGTTGTATTGTTCTTGTTTCATTTTTTGTGTAATTTTAACGTCAACATTGCCGCCAATATTCTAGTTCTGAATGTATGTTCTAAAAAATTAACGGATGGTTGCTTTTGGTATACTACGATGTATTTTTATCAAAGTTTTAATTTATTCGCATTGTACTTATGGGGAATAGGGAGTTTCAAATGAACTGGAAATTCCAGTTGGTTCGAATGAACTGGGACACAACCCTCCACTCCTCTAGAATGTCTTAGTGTAATGAGCATCCAACTTGAGCAAACATATATGTATGTGGAATCATCTTAAAGTAAGGATCGTCTAAAGGAGTTAACCATAATACTAGTCCGTAGAGGACTGTGACCAAGGGTAATAATCAATCACAACAGTTTGCCGAAAGTTTTGATTTACCTCAAGTTAGGAATTCAATTCGTCTTGTTGAGTGTTGGTGTCTTTGTAGACAATAATCAAGCTTCCCCTACCTCGGTCGTCGTTGTTAGGGGGTAGAAGTGCGTGCAACATGTGAAACACAGTCATGACGTGGACGGGAAAACATGCTTTTTTCTTAAAGATTTATTAGAGTTGGGGGTGATAGTCTTTTTGATTTTATGGATTTCAAACTCCATAACATCGGATATACTGTATATCCGATACCATATCCGATGTGCCGCGGAGTCTACGCCCGATCAACCAGCGGTCGTGATCTATTGATACCTCCTTTACTTTCGAAACCAACAACTTCCATTAGAACTCACTTTACAATTTCGTCTTTCGTTTCTTTCGGTGCCAACCCTTACGAAATTTTCATGAAAACACTCGAAACCATTCCATTCTGACTATAAATACAATGCCGGCCAGCACACGCTCAATAAAAAAGAAAACAAATGATGACAGAAAGAGGCACGCGGACTAGTACTCTAGGGAAGCAGCGTGTGACCACAAGACTTATTATGGATGATGTTGAGCAAGACAGCCAACATAAACGAAGGAGGTTAGACAGCCAGAGCCCTCAAACGTTCATGCATGAAGATGATTTTCAAACTCAAAATTTTGGCCAAAATGAGCAAAATTCTGATGATTTTGAGGACCTTGAAGAAGAAGAGCACAATTCCGTCCAAAATACGCAAGACACGCAACAAACCGTCGCTAATTCTACATTAAAAAAATAGAGGTGTTCCTTATATCACTCCTGACAATTTGCCAACTGAACATGTGGACATAGATGATTATGACATCCTTCTTTCAGATAGTCAAACAGATCATGAGAGCGCAATACCAGATGTGGATAGATATATTAACGGTAGCAAAATCAGATTGAATACAAACGACAAAAAAACTTTTGATATTCTTTTTGCATGAAATTTTACGCCTATTTCGAATAAAAACTTCATTTCAGTCAAAAAACTCTCATCTTTTCACTTGATTTTTGAACGGACTTTTTTAGTAGCATGATCAAAGAGTTTTCTTTGGTTTGATTGTTTCTGTTAAAAAGAGTGTCGATTCAAAAAAGCGGAGAGAACTAAAAAAACCACTGTTATGACTGAAACTAGCACAACTTCCGAGACTCCAATCAAAGATCTGAAGAAAAAGATGGATGAGTGCATCGCCAACGCAGCAGGTAAAAAAACTTGCCCATTTTGTGATGAAGAGGTCCCTCAAATGCTCGTTCTAACACATGTTAGAAGGTGTGATTGAGAATGTAAATAGAGAATTCAAGCGGTTTAACATCTGCTCTCACGTTTATAGAGCGCACACAAAAGATCTGGAGAGGGCTAGAGTTGAACACAACGAGGTGTGGCAAACTGTTGGTGGAATTATCAACGAATTTCGAGATCAACTTCGTAACTTTTACGATTAAAACATCCTGATCATTTTAAGGGTAACACTCGTTATAAACAGAACAGATGAAAAACGTATTGTTAGAATAAAACACTTGAAACACTTGAAACCTCTTAAAACTTGTTATTTATATCAAAATTACCCTTGTTTTGGTCATCTCAATATTTTAGAAAGATCCCCAGTCTATCTGGATGTTGTTTCTGTTGGTTGTTGTAAGAGTTTTTAAAAATTATTATTGGACATCAGCTCTCGGGTGTACACAGACTGAAAAGGAAAAAGGACATAAAGGGCTATAGATATTCCAGTAGAAATTTTGCAAATATTTTGCCCAATATTTTACCCACAAAGTTTTGAAAGAGTATCACTTACTGAGTTGTTGAGGATGTTGAGGAATTGTATCAACCAAGAGTCTTGTTTCAAAGCTGACTGTCATTTCTTGCATGCCGTGGAGATGTGTACAAATTGGAACAACTGCAAGGTAAGTGATTTATTATCACGCGGCTAACATTAATAGAATGTATTCTGTCCATTGAGGCATGGCAAAAATCGCACGAAATCATGCAAGATGAAGGGGGAATGTACCAAAGTTGGTTGCACTTTCCTGCACCCACCAAAAGAATTTACAACACCAGAAGAGAAGTCAACCACTTCAGATGTAGACGCCCTTGTCAAACTTATATCATTCGACCCTGTTATTAAGAGTGTGGGCAACGACATCAAGTCATGTTTTGTTGATCTTGATGCTACAATTTCCAGAAAGTTAAAGGACATCCAAGAGTTATGCCTATCGGAGACGCAGTCGTACAACAGAATGGAGCATGAGGTCTTTAAGTCTCAATTACAAGAGTTACTGGATTTGAGGTTTGTAGGGATCAGTATTTTTAAGAAATGTGTCGAAAGTGGTTCTGATGCAACGTCGATCAAGTATCAACTATTAAGAGAGGTGTACCGATTGACAAACAGATTACCTTCATTGGCAAAAAGACTAGAATTTGAAGAGTTTGTGAAGCAAAATCAGTTTGTTGTGGTTAAGGGACACACTGGATCTGGTAAAAGTACTCAATTGCCCCAATATCTAGCCGAGATGGTGGAGTTTAAAGACAAAAAGGTAGCGAATGCTAAAATTGTTTTAATCTTACACAGATATAGATTATTTGTACTCAGCCCCGGAAAATAGCAGCATCGACGTTGGGAGACAGGGTAAATTTTGAATTTTCTCGTGGGATCAAAGAAGTTGCAGAAAAGTCAACTTCAGTTGGATATCGATCTGGAAGTACCGAAGAAAGAATCAACAAGTACACAAGAATCGAATACATCACCGAGGGGATTTTCTTGAACAAACTTTTGAGTCGCGACGCCAAGTTTTTATCAGGGATTGGTGCGGTGGTCATTGATGAAGCTCACGAAAGGAACATTACCACTGATATCTTGCTAGGGCTCATCAAGGATGAAGCTGCTCGTACTTTCTCTGGTATCAAATTCGTGGTTACATCTGCAACTTTAGATGTAGTTTTATTTTCTAATTACTTTTTTAAATGCCCAATGCTAGAAATTCCGGGAAAGCTCTTTCCCGTAGACGTGCATTACGAACAAGAGATATTTGTAGCAGCAAAGATTATTGACTCTGTTTGTCAAAAAGTGAGATGCATCATTGATAGCACCTCATCTGACTCTGGTGATATTTTATGCTTCTTAACAGGCCAAGACGAGGTACGTGTACATTCTCAATGTAGCCATTTGTAACAATGAATAGGTGGAGAAGTCTAAAGTCAAATTAGAGCTGTTATTGAAGGACAATGACATTATGATATGCTGCCTATATGGGAAGCAAACACCAGAGAACCAAAAGGAAGCATTGACCAAACAAGCAAAAAGGTATACCTTATAGTAACTCTGTCTCAACATTAGTTAGAAAGGTTATTTTATCCACCAATATTGCCGAGACATCTGTTACTATTGATGGCGTTCAGTTCGTAATCGATAGTGGTTTCACAAAGGAAAGTGTGTATGACAGCCAAAGAAACTTGTCTAGCTTACAGGTACAATCAACCACTTGCATGTTTTTTAAATGTAATTAGGTGGTTCCAATCTCCAAAAGCTCAGCCATACAAAGAGCAGGTAGGGCCGGTAGTAACAAGATACTGGAGAGTGTTATCGATTATACTCTAAAACAGATTTTGAACAATTTCAAAATTCAACACTACCAGAGATTTTAAAAGTGCCATTAGGATTAGCAGTCATCAACTTGCTAAAAATGAAAATCAACCCTAGCACTTTCAAATGGATCGATCCACCCCATGAACAATCCATTTCTATCGCTATACGTGAACTGGTATACCTAGGCGCCCTTAATAGTGACCGAAGTGGTCTAACAGAGCTTGGCGTAATGATTGCAGACTTACAAATGGACCCATCTCTGTGCAGAATGATATACAAAGGTTGCCTTACTGGCTATGGTAAGTTGAATTCTTTTCTAAAGCTTGATATTGAATTTCATCAGGACAAGCAGCTACAATGTTAGCAGGGTTATCTAGCGTATCTAACCTCTTATTCTACAGAGGCGCTGACCAAGAGACAAAACTCAAATCAAAAGAGAAACACCAAGCCTTTCAAAATCCATCTGGGGACGCCGTTACTCATTACCATATTTTCGTCAAATATAAAGATATATTGACCTCTCAACAGGACAGCACTGCATCTCGAGTAAGGGCATGGTGCAAGGATAACTACCTTAACAATAAGGCCTTGGGAATTGCACACTCCACAACCAAGGACATTAGAGCCATTCTTAAAAGGACCAACATGTGGAAGAGGTCGGCCAGTCAAGACAATACCCCAACAGATCAAGAAATCAACAATTTGATATTTGCAAGTCAATTCATGAACATTGCAGTCAAAACCAAAGAATCAGTCTATCAAAGCGTTGCTTCTAGTGTGGTTTGCGCAATTCATCCAGGTTCAGCAGTTTCTAGGAGCTCACCAGATGTTGTGGTTTATCAATCTCTCATGAGGACAAGTAGAGTGATGATGACTGGAGTCAATGTGACATCCAAGGATAAACTCTTGAATGAGTCGCCCACTTTTTATGCAGATATTGAAAGCAAGCTAAAAAAGATTCGCACCAATCCTTTAATCTTTCAATTTCCAACTTCAGTGTTGAGAACCATCTCTGGAAAGCACCACAAGAACATACCACAGCTGGAGCGAGAGCTAGATGCCACAATCACATTGAATTATGAATCCGAAAAGTTAATAGTTTGGTGTTCGGAGGAGAGATGCAATCAAGTCCAATCAAGAATCAATGCTATTGCACAACAGATTGTAAAGTCACTACAAGAGGAGACCAAAGAGATTATCGTAGCTGGTCAGACCCGCGTAGTAATTGGAAATGGAGCTAACGTTCTGCGTGTGCTATTACCGGATCAATACATTACTTTGGTAGTCAAAAACATTCCTAGTAAATGGAACGAACATCAAGTTCGAAACTATTTCGAAAAATCAGGATCTATCGTGCGATCCATGACGCTGGTAGATAACAACAAGAGCTCTTCTTCATCGGGATTACAGTGGGCTGAAATAACCTTCTCAACTCCAGAACATGCCAAAGACGCTCTACGTGTATTTCAAGGGGAAATCGTAGAAGGTAAAGCATTGATCATAAGTAGATTATGCGTTAAAAAAGAATTCATCGCATCTAATACCACTGGTATGGTGCGTCTATCATATTCCAACGGTCCATCAACTGGTAAAGCCTCCGTGACATTCAAAACGGCATTAGAAGCAAATAAATTCATAAATAGTAGAGTATTCGGTGTACAAACTACCATGAGTGCGGTAGGACTTCTCATGGGTGAAGTTGGTAAGCGAAAGCTACCACTACTAAACCCATCAAAGAAGTACTTGTTCGATGAAAATTTCTCGGGAACGGGTACATTTGAAGTTATCATTAAACAACTTGCGCTACAATATGATGAAGTTGACATTCAGTCCATAATAAACTCAATTGGATTGACTTCTCACAAGTGTACTGTGTTCAGAACTCCATCAACAATAGAAGGAAAGAGCATGATGGAGGATATTGCTGATCTGAACAACATGATACCATCATGTAGCAAGGACATTAGTCGCACAACCTTCATCAGCGAAGAGCAGAACAGGGGTGGTATATGCGTGTATTATGGTAATTTGAGCGATGCGGAGGCCATGGTTCCTTTTGTGACACGACAACAACAGGAAAGAAGATTTGGTCATCTGATTCGCTTAGAAATTATATTCAACTCTAATATGATAATCCATCAAGTCATACACAAATTATTCTCGACTGAGCTCAACCAAATAATTAGTTCTGCTCGCCTAACAGGTGTTCATGTATCTATAGATACAAAAAAACAAAATGATTTGGTCACAATCACACTTCGTTGCTCCAATTTCCAATTAATAAAGCGCTATGAGGATCAAGTCAAAGAAACAATACAAATGACTTGTTTTGAGCATTGTAATAAATACTTGTTGTTTAGTGACTACGGTCGAACCAAGTTAGAAAAAATGTCAAAGAAGAACGTTCATATTCACTGGGACATTAATGAACGTATTATAAGACTTTATGGAACAGATGCTCAACGCAAACAAATGACAATTGATTTAGAAAATTTGATAAAGTCACTTGAAGGCATCAAATTAGGTCATATTATCCTTTTAAATAAAAAGAGCATCAAGGAAATTAATACAAGCGTATTGAAAACAAAAAGTAAAGTAGATCATATCAAGTTGAGTGGAAGGAGATTGATTGTGAGTGGATCTGAAGATGCCATAAAAGTGCTGGAGGAGTCGATTAGAAAGAATATTGTTGTTAGGCGCGAACAGGTATTACCGGCTGAATGTGCAATATGCTTTAGTGAAGCTGACCAACCATACTCGTTTCAGGTAAGTCTTTGTTTTCAGCAACGAAAATATCAACTGTGATTAGATTTGTGGACATCGATTTTGCACCGATTGTATCAAACCAATGTTTGAAAGCACGCCATTTAGTCTACCTGCAAAATGCCCAATGTGCACCGGAGTTGGTTACAACTTCGTGATGTGATGAGCTTGAGTGATCCCATTCCTTGGAAACGCATTCAGGAACAAGCCATACACAAGTACGTCAGGACCAATCCAGATGTTGTAGCGGTTTGCCCGAAAGCAGGCTGTGGTAATTTGATTGATCAAGTTCGTAGAGATTTGAATCAGACTGAGCAGTCCATTCGAGGTGGATGTGTTTCTTCTTGTGACCAATGCAACAAAACGTAACTGCTTACATTGCTCTAAAACTTATGGAAAGCCGGAAGAAATCCACACTGGTATGTATTGTGATGAAAAGAAGGACAAAGAGAAAGAGGATGAAATTAGTAAACATAGAACACGCATTTGTGATGAGCTTAATCTAAAGTGTCCTGGTTGCAGTGCAGTAAGTTTACACATTGAGGTGTACTAATTATTTGATAGAGTTTTTTTGATTTTGATGGGTGCATGGCTCTAACTTGTGCATCATGTCAGGTATGCTTCTGCGGATTCTGCTTGTTGAATTGTGGAGCCGATGCTCACCCTCATGTTCAAATTTGCTCGCTTAATCAAAGTAAGAGTTACTTTGCTCCATTTAGTGTGTTCGAACAAGTACAACAAGTTCGACGTGGAGAAAAGATTATCCAATACCTCAAGCAGATCTCAAACGTTGAAGTGAGGATTGAAGTTTTGAAAGCATGTGAGCGTGACTTGAAAGATTTGAACATTGTTATTGACCAAAGAGAAGTCCAAGCTTGCTAATTATACTTGTTAAATAAACCCTTCTCTTACGTACTTTTTTTAAAGATAAGAACAGCAGTGATGAAGGAAAGACACTTTATTTTCAAAATTATTGTCAATTTCCAATAACCTTTGCCCTTTTTTCTTCTGCTTCGACTTGTTTAACTCCGCATTGCTCCTGCTTTATTAATAACTGCTCGATTGTGTTTTGTCTTAATTAATGATGTCTTTGCTTAAACCTGTCAAAAAGATTCTTGCTCCGATGAATTTATTCTTGCTCCGACAGATTGATTCTTGCTTTGACAAACTTTATTCTTGCTCCAAATAACTTTATTCTTGCTTCGACAAACTTTATCTTCGCTCCAACAAACTTTATTTACGACATGCAACCAAGGAAAACAAACACGACACTTTCTAAACAGAGGAAAGAGAAGGACAAGATTGCAAAGGTCCAGCTTTCAAACTACTTTAATAAGATAGCCCAACCAGTGTTATGTCAACGTTATACCTTGACATCAATAGCACTGTACATTGTGAAGTTCTTCACTGAATGTTTTTCAAAATCAGATTTATTTGAAGAACACAATTTTACTTTTTATAGCACCACAACCAGCCAGACCACTCTTGACAAGAGTGTTGAAATTTACAAGTTGTACTTTACAGATTTGAATCAAGTATGGTCTGATGCTGATGACTACTTTGTTGTTGAAACTAGGGCTCCTAGCGAAAGTGTTTGTTTCGAAATTTCTTTCCTTTCGGGTCTTTCATTTTCGTTTCAACTTCCATTAGAACTCACTTTACAATTTCGTCTTTCGTTTCTTTCGGTAGCCAACCCTTTCGAAATTTTCATGAAAACACTCGAAACCATTCTGACTATAAATACAATGCCGGCCAGCACACCCACAATAAAAAAGAAAACAAATGATGACAGAAAGAGGCACGCGGACTAGTACTCTAGGGAAGCAGCGTGTCACCACAAGACTTATTATGGATGATGTTGAGCAAGACAGCCAACATAAACGAAGGAGGTTAGACAGCCAGAGCCCTCAAACGTTCATGCATGAAGATGATTTTCAAACTCAAAATTTTGGCCAAAATGAGCAAAATTCTGATGATTTTGAGGATCTTGAAGAAGAAGAGCAAAATTCCGTCCAAAATACGCAAGATACGCAACAAACCGTCGTTAATTCTACATTAAAAAAAATTCGTCCTTCAAGAAGCAATGTATGGAAACACGCCGAAAGAATTATAGAGAATGCAAAAACAAAGTATGGAATATGCAACTACTGCAAAAGATCTTTTAGCTGCTCTGATGGCATGGGAAGCATTCATCACCATTTGATCCACGACCATCCAGAACAGTGGAAAGCGACACAATCAAAGGGAATGGCAATAGAAAATTCCCACGAACAAAGGACCGACAAAGAAGCGGAGGAGTGGTTCCAGATTAAATTAGTAGACTGGATTATTTCTTCTCAATCACCATTTACAGTTGTGGAATCTACAGAGTTTGAAGACATGCTCATCGCATATGCAAGAAGGAAGGGCTTCCACATTCATGGTGCAGACACTCAACGAAAGCGAGTGGATGACCGGTATGACAACATGGTAGACAAGCTCAAGGACCTGCTTGACAAGAGTTGCCGACACTGCGCATTATCCCTTGACTGCTGGCAAAACGAAACGAAAACCTCATATCTTGCCATACTGGTGCACTGGGTTACCAAGGACTTTGAACGCAAGGAGGAAGTGTTGGATATGGTTGTGCTTGACAAAAAGCACACAGGTGATAACCTTGCAACGTGTTGTTGACGTCATGAAGGAATACAGCATCTCCAAGAAGGTTATCTGCATTACTGGAGACAACGCCTCAAACAATGGAACGTTAGTTACAAGCTTGCTTGAAAAACTACAAAGCGAATTTCATGAGGATTTGTTATTTCAAGGAAAGGATAGTTTTGCCGGTTGTGTTGCTCATATATTGAATCTAATTGTTGGAGATATCCTAGCGACGAGATCAGGCTCGCTGAGGAAATTACGAAAGACTGCAAAATATGTTGCTGCTACAGAAGAGAGAAAGAGGGACTGGGTATTCTTGTGGGGTCAAAACAAAAGCAAGTTTATTCAATATGATGTCAAGAATAGATGGAACTCTGTGTACAGAATGATAGATGACGGAATTCAATGTAGATCTGTGTTTGACAAGTATGTTCGCCTTTATGACGATGTCAAACAGTATGCCATAAATGACAATGAATGGAACAGTTTGTGTCAATTACTCAGAGGTCTTGGTATATTCAACACCGCAACTCTACGTGTATCCAAGAAACTAAACAACATCGCAGATGGTATCGAGGTGTTCCAAACAATCAAGGCATTTTATGATGATCTAGACTTGATTAAAGGCAATAGACGCGATCCATCTTCAATCAAGCTAAAATACCTTCTTACAATAGATGAAGAAGTATTAGATGCATTGTATAGTGGGAGAGAAAAGTTCTACAAATACTACAAAAAGGCTGCCAACTCCTCCATTTACCAGACAGCATCACTACTCAATCCAACAGTAAGAAAGTCATGGCTTGAGCAGAGCAACCCAAAGAAGAGTATTGACATCATTATGAACAATTTTGTTTTGAAGCCATGTGCTCCTTATATCACTCCTGCCAGTTTGCCAACTGAACATGCGGACATAGATGATTATGACATCCTTCTTTCAGATAGTCAAACAGATCATGAGAGCGCAATACCAGATGTAAATAGATATATTAACGGTAGCAAAATCAGATTGAATATGAACGACAAAAAAACTTTTGATATTCTACAATGGTGGAAGACAAACAAGTCAGAGTTCCAATAACGGCAGAAATTGCTCGAGATTATTTGTGCATCCCTTGCTCATCAGTATCGGTAGAACAATTGTTCAACTCTGGCCGGGACATTCATGAACTCCGTAGACATTGTTTGTCACCTGAGTCCCTCAAGAAGCTTATGGTGTTGAAAAAGAACAAACACATCATTTACTTTCAATAACTTTCGGCTTTCTTTCGATTGTTCTTTCTTTCGCTTTCGTTTCAATAAGGTTGACTTTCAATGAAAATTATTTTCGTTTAAAATAGCGAAAGTGTTTCGAAAGTGTTTCGAAAGCTTTCGTTAGGAGCCCTACACTTGAACAAGAACTTGTGTATAAGAGTGTCTTTTGGAACAAGAACCAATTCTCTATAAATTTTATTTATGCAGGAACGGGATCCCGTTTTACAATGCTGCGAAAAACGAGATGATCCTACAACTTTCTTGTGTGGTTGGCCATCATTTTTACAAAACATGAGGGAGCAAATCATAAACAAAGTACTATCATCAATTGAAAAAGCACAATCAATTAACGCTATCGTTTCTATAAATCCAGATATCAAGCATTATGCAACACAAAATGTGAACAAAACGCCTTTATCCAATGTACCTTTCTTAATTAAAGACTGTCTATATACTCAAAAATCATGGCCAACGACTTGCGGATCCAAAGCAATATTATCTCTTATACAAACGGACGAGCAGGCTCCTATAATATGTGAACTAATTCACTCTGGGGCCATCCCAATAGCAAAATCAAACACTTCAGAATTTTGTGGAGATATACAATGCTTCAATCCAGTGACCGGCACAACAAACAACCCCCATGATCACACGTTAACAAGCGGAGGGAGCAGTGGTGGTAGTGCGGCGGCAATTGCAGCAGGGATAGTTCCCCTTGCTTTAGGTTCAGATTTAGCTGGTTCATTGAGAATTCCTGCTGCTTTCTGTGGGGTATATAGTCTGCGTCCATCATACGATACCGTTAGTACAGTTGGTAACATTCCGAAATTGAGGCCAAACCAAAACATGGTTACCATTGGACCAATGGCCGACTCCATCAAAATGCTACAGAGGTTTATGGCAGTAGTTCAAGGAGAACAACACATTCCAAGAAACTCCAAAATAAAAATTACATTTACTCCCTGTCTAAAAGGCATTGAAACAGATTATCGAATCAAAGAAGCTATTTTGAAAATGTCTGAAGCACTTTGTCGTGATTTTGTTACTGAAGTAACTGATGACTGTCCTTCCTTCTTGCCAGATATGAATCTTCTAAAGGAGTTGTTTTTGACATTATCTGCTCCCGTAAATGATGATTTAATGTTGCTGTTGAATCCAAGTGCAAAATCAACAGTTGATAAAAGTAAATTTGAGCATTCTTTGAAAGTACAAGCTAGATTGCAAAAGGAGTTTGACGAAAAATTCTTCTCGAACAGCGATGTTTGGGTGCTGCCTGTTTGCTCAACAAATGCGTTTCCACATAATAAAAACAAGGGTAAATTATCGGTTCAAGTTGAGGAGGGGTCTGAGGCCTTGATCTCATACTGGAAAATTATTGCATACGCCACCCCGCTAACCGTTCTTGGCAATCCAGTTGTCACAATTCCAATTGCATGGTTTAACAATGCAAACAACAAGCAAATTCCCATTGGAGTACAAGTGGTGGGGAGAGCAGGTTCTGACCAGCAATTACTAGCCTTTTGTGAGGAAATTGAACGAGCGTTGTTTAAAAAAAGTAAATTATAAAAATGAAAACAATTTATTTTGAAACCTTCTTCTTTTTTGATAGTGGTACTAGCTCATCATTCTCTACCTTTCTCTTCTTGGTGTTGGATGCCGTTTCAGGTTTAATCTCACCACAATCAATAATGTAAATTTTTTGCTTTGGATCGCCTTCCTCCGTTCCTAACTTTTCCACTCTTTTGACGACTGATTGACCATCGATAACTTCTCCAAACACGACGTGTTTACCATCCAAGTAATCGGTCACTTCGGTTGTAATGAAGAATTGACTTCCGTTGGTGTTCTTTCCAGCGTTGGCCATGGATAGCAGGAATGGCTTGTCGTGCTTCATCTTAAAGTTCTCATCTTTAAATGTCTCTCCATATATGCTCTTTCCTCCTGTACCATCATTGTTTGTGAAATCACCTCCTTGTAACATAAACTCTGGGATGACGCGATGGAATGTGCTGTTCTTGTAGTGAAGTCCCTTTCCCTTTTCACCTGTACACAAACATCTGAAATTCTCTGCTGTTTTGGGCACGACTTCGTTGTAAAGTTCGAAGGTGATGCGACCAACATTTGTTTTGTTTGAACCCAAACCAATGTCCATGAAGCATTTGGTTCTGGTGGATGTTTGTGGTGCTTCCTCCTCCTTGGCTTTATCAGCAGCAGGAGCTTTGTTAATTTGTCCACAATCGGCAATCACAACGGTTCCGCTCACCTTTCCATGTTTGTCGCCCCTCTTCTCCATCAAATCAACAGTGCTGAAGCCCTTGATGACTTGTCCGAACACAACGTGCTTGTCGTTCAACCAGGAAGTTTTGTCTGTTGTGATGAAGAACTGACTCCCGTTGGTGTTTTTTCCAGAATTGGCCATGGATAGTAGGTATTTACGGTCGTGCTTGAGTTTAAAGTTCTCATCATTAAACTTCTCGCCGTAAATTGATCTGCCCCCAGTTCCGTTTCCTCTTGTGAAGTCGCCACCTAATGAGTTAATTAACTCTTCGTGTTAAAAGGTCAATCAATTACCTTGACACATGAATTTAGGGATGATTCTGTGGAATTTACTATTCTTAAAGTGAAGTTGTTTTCCCTTCTCTCCTGTGCACAAGCACCTAAAGTTCTCTGCTGTTTTGGGTACAACATCCTTGAAAAGTTCGAACTCAATCCTTTGAACCGGCTTGCTGTTCACGGAAATATCAAAGAAAACTACTGGATTCTTGGGGTTACGAATCGCGTTCACAGACATGTTAAATAATATTCAATTTATTGTTTGAAGTTCTACAATATTACAATCGACCACACAACACAGGTCAATCTCCGAGAGCACATCCACAATCAAAAAGTTTGCTCTATTTATGCAATCTCCTCTTCTTTTTTGCTGGAAGCACCTTTTTAGCTGGCGACACCTTTTTTGTTGGAAGCACTTTCTTTTCTCCAATAACCCGTCTTGGTTTTTCTTCAACCTCAAGTGACCCCTGTCGAACGACGGGTGGATTGGAGTCAGATTCAGAACCAGAAAGATCTGGTCCAGCATGGAGCGCTTCATAAAAGTCATTCAATGGGTCTTTTTTATCACCTTTTGTTGATTTCTTGTCTTTGACCGCAGGTGCATTGTCATATGAATGTGTTCGTGTTCTTTCATCAGGTGTGTTTTGTTTGTACTTTGCTTTCTGTTGTTCTTGTTTTGCATCCCCTTGGTCAGAATGTTCATCAAGTGGCGAATTTATTAAAATGTTATCGGTGCTCCATGATTGATTCTCCTGAAGGTCATTTCGGTTTTTTGGGCTTGGTAGATCCATGAGGTCAGGATGTTCATCATCATCGTCCATTTGGTTGGCTTCTGTAAATTCGTCAAATTGCACCGAACTCGAACTGTCATCGATGATGACTTCTTCGCTTTGGTCTAGTGCGGGAGATTTTTCCTGATTGTCCGTATCACTGGTTTCTTGAATGTTGATGGGTTCATTATTTTCTTCAACCTCCACGGAGCGTTGGTCCTCCTCTTCAACGTCGTCCTCCACGTCTGGAATTGTTTCAATGTAAATGTGATTATTATCGTCTGAAGTGATGTGTTTCAGTTGGTTGTTAGTGTTCTCATCTAAAGTAGGAGGCGATAATAAGTCATCCTCTGTATTTATGTCTTCTAGTGAACCGTTGAGGTTAGTTAGGTGCTTTTCAGATTGAATTTGCTCCTCCTCCCTTACCTCTTCTGGTTGGGCATCCGTGCTTTCTAGCACATTTGCATCATCGCCCACATTCAGTGAGGGCTGCTCGCTCCGTGTTACAGGTTGTGGTTTTGGTATTTCACACTTGATGTAATTGGCATTGCCATCTACAAAGTCCCCAACCTCGAGCCTCCATTTTATTACGTTAAAAGCAGTTAAAAGTGATTCACGGTTTTTGACAAAATACAAGTCTTTCAACCACTGTTTTTCGTCCAAAACTCTAACTTCTCCTTCTGGCTGTTTTTCTTCCACTATTACATTTTGCAATGCTTTTGGCACGAAAGAAGTTGAATTTCCATGTCCTACCGGAGAAATATGTTGAGCTGTTCTGCTTGGTGACGCAGTGTTTGATTCTGGATTTTTATTTACATTCGATATTTTGCCTAAAAGTTCTTCTAGTTGTGTGCTCCTATCGACATATGGCGAACTTTTTGTATGCATCATTTGTTTTGATGATTGAGGGCGTGGTGTCATATTATTTGTGTATGGGGTCATTGGGCGTGTAAATTCGGAATTAAATAATGAACCATCTTTCAGTGGGTCCCTCACCCTGTACGTCATGAATACCTATTGTAACGCTGTGTGATTATAACGAATTTTTTGGACAGGTTGAGTGGGCCATAGATTGAAACTTCATGTTTAATATATACAGTGCTTACTTCCCAAAAACCCCAGGCTGATCCCAATTATTGTGATTCTGACATTTTGTCCTCAATGTTTTTCACGTTGCTTCTTTTCCTTCTAATCAATACCACTGGCTTGTTTGATGGGGGAGCAATGTTGGTTTTGTCTTCTCTTCCAATTTTGGTAACTGTCGCCATCTTGAACGCTGTTGCATCTTTGACAAGGAATTGGTTCATCAAAATCTTTGGAACTACTTTTGCAGGTGTTGCCATATTTACTCTGAATTCCTGTTTGGAGGTGGTGATGATATCAATTGTTTGGTTGTTTAGCTTGGTGTCATAAAAAGTGTTGGTTTCAAGTTTACCGATTGGTACCAGAGAAAACGTTCTTGTTGAGTCGCTATTTTTATTAAGTTGGTCACTGATATAGTTTTTCATGCGTTCGAAATCATAATGGTTTTCGTCTTCGTTAATTCTAGCATCATCTGCCAGGAAGGCTTTCGGGTTTCTTTTTGCTAGAGGGGCAACAAATCCTTGATCAACGCTTTTTCTAGTGGTCCACTCTAAGGGACCTGATTTGATTTGTATGTTCACCATGTGATCACCTATTTGTTAGTACAATAATACCACCAAATAAATAAATACATGTATTGCTAACAATTTGCGTTGGCTTATAGGACCATTTACCAACTCCTGGATAATTAGACTCTTTTTGCATTGTTGAGGGAACATTTAACCCTACTGTCTTGAGAGTCTGCGTTAGGGGCTTAACCACACGCTGAAGCAGGTTGTGTGGCATCAACCGATTACAATTTTCCATGAACTATTTTTAAAGAAACACGTGAAGATCAACCTGGATGAAGGGAAAACGGGCTATACTCATTTTTTTTATTGTACTAGTGGTCATATCAATAGGTAAGTTTATATTAGTTATTCCTGTGACCCTTTTCAGTTCTTGCACAAAAGAAGAAGAAGAAAAATAAAAGGACCAAACCATTTGATGATAAAGCCCTAGAAACTCTTCCAGAACATTTGAGAGAGCAAGCAAAAAAGGCTATTATTGCCGCAAGTAAAAAGTTGCTCAAAAAGGGTAGCAAGGACGATGTAATTATACTGAATCTAATGGATGATGACGAACCAAAGAGTTCATTTTTGTCTACCCTGACAAATTATGTTGATCCATCACCCATTCATCATCATACAAGAGATTCAGTTACAAGCAAAACTTTTGGTGCACAACAAGTCGAGGTTTCTTCCACAATGAAAAAAACGCCGCCTCACAATCCACCCACATTTGAAGGACCAAAGGATTCCATAATCACTGACGCAGAAGCAAAGCTCTTGTCCATGAAGAAACGCTTCTATCTCGAAAAATACAAACACGAAAACATTTTTGAACCCACTCAAACATCATCTCAACAACAACAATTGTATTTAGCAAAACTGTATTTGGAACAAGATGGATCCACTTCAAACGAGACGCCGAAGCAGTTAACCGACGAAGAAACGGAAGCAGCAAGCGACGTAGAAGCAACCTTACAAAACATTACGGTGGATAAGAGAGACGTAGAAAAAGCCATCTCAATCTATCACAACGTGTCGAGGACACACGAACGCGATCACACGGCCCTTTACAACTTGGGCGTCATACACAAGACAAACAGTTTCGATCGCTTCAATTTGACCAAAAGTAAAATGTATTTTGCATTGAGCGCCCTAAAAGGAAATTCTCACGCACAATTCGAAATGGGACTGCTTTATGCCAACGGAGCGATTGATCATTTTGATGATTTACAAACCGTAAAGAATTACATGGTTGACCATTGGGATTTATCCGATCAAACCTCTTTTAATTACAAAATTTACAAATCGCTACCACAACAACAACATTCGTTCGATCCAGAATCAATCAGCATCATGCATTACTTTGCATCGGCGCTGCAAGGTAATCCGAACGCAAACATTGCATTAGGATACAGACATTTGTATGGCTACGGAGTTCCCAAATCATGCAAATCGGCATCCATCTATTACCGTAATGCAGCCGACAAGATTCAATCAGAATTCCAATTGGGAACCGTTCCCATGATTGACAAGATTCGTCTGTCCGATTCCCAACATTCCAATCAACCCAAACAAACGCAAGAGGACGTGATGGATTATTATCAATACTCTGCTGATAAAGGCTCTGCGTCCTCTCAAATCATTCTCGGATACGCCAACATGTACGGGTTGAGAGGAATGCCCCAAAACATTCAATTGGCCCGTCAATACTTTGTGAGAGCAGCAGAAGCAGGCGAACCGGAGGCCTTTGCAGCGCTGGGCAATTTATATGCAAGAGGAATCGGCGGCATTGCTCAAAACAACAAGACTGCGTTCGAGTACTTTGAAAAGGGAACTCGCAAAAAGGACGCCGCTAGCATGAATGGATTAGGGTACATGTATTTACATGGATCCACTCCTTCGCCATCCAGCATCGATGGCTATCGCTTGGAAAAAAACTATAGCTTGGCAGCTCACTATTTCAATAAGAGCGCTGTGATGGGCAATAGCGAAGCTCAATATAATTTAGGATTAATGATGCTCACGGGCATAGGCGTCAACAGGAACTATCAAATGGCACTTCAATACATGACGTTGAGCGCTCATCAGGGCCAAATCATGGCCAGGTATCAATTAGGCGTCATCTACCAACAAGGGTTGGGAGTGCCCGTCGATTGCGAAGTGAGCGTGAAATTCTTCAAAAATGTAGTGGAGAGAGCAGGGTGGACGATGGGCATGGAATTGGCTCACGAAAGATACAGTACGGGCGATGACTTGGATGCAGTGATTGCATTAATGCTGTATCAAGAAATGGCTGAGCAGGGCCTGGAAGTTGCGCAGAGCAATGCAGCGTACATGTTGGAGAAGAACGTGGGTGATTATAATTCCAACGTGTACCTTCACTCTCAACAGGATTTGATAAAGAGAGCATTGTTCTGGCACAAGAGAGCTGCCGAGCAAGGCAACGTTGATGCCTATGTAAAAGTGGGCGATCATCATTACTACTCGAATCAAGAATATGAAAAGTCAATATTCAATTATAGAAGAGCAACAGAGTTGCGTAACCCTCAGGCAATGTTTAATTTGGGTTATATGCATGAGTGGGGACAGGGTTTGACTCAAGATTTTCATTTGGCGAAACGTTATTATGATATGGCGGCAGAGACTGAACCACTGGCTAATGTTCCCGTCATGATGGCGTTGGTGGGAATGTATGTTCATTGGGGTGCTTTGAGTCTGTATCACCATGTTTATGGAGGTCAATTGACTAGCGGTAGTTTGTGGAGTTTAATAAAGGGTACGAATGTTGTCGCTTCTTCTTCTTCTCCTCCTTCTGCTTCTGTAGTTGATGGCGGCGGTAGTGAACTTGTTGGCGATGATAAGTTATTGGGTAGCGTCACGAATAGCATTTGGCAATTCATTTGGAGGAATGAGGATGTTGTTTTAACTGCTTTGCTTGGTCTTTTGGCATTGTTGCTGTTGGTGAGATATGTATTCAAGAATACGGAAAGAGCTGCCAGGGAGCAACGACGATTGAGAAGGGAGGCGTTGGCGAGACAACTAATAAGAGAGGCTGAACAACAACAACAACAACAACAACAACAAGTTAATATGTAAAAATAAATGTTTATTATACAAGTTCAAAAGCCAAAGTATTTGAGGAAGTGGTTCAGCCAGTCGGATAACTTTGAATCATTCTTGATTTGAATGAATTGTATTTCATCTTTTGATCGGTAAGTGTGCATTGTGTTGATGTCAATGTTGCGGTCGTTTGCAGCCACGGCCACTGCAATTGGGTTGATGGTAATTGATTTGTCCCACGGGTCTCCATTACCCGAAACATTCAAATTCCTAACAAACTAATTAAAAGTTAGTAAAGGTCAAAAATTAATGGTACTTTTATGTGAACGCAGCCATCTTTGATGCCTCCGTTGCTGGCTATTATATTGTTTTTACCAGGTGGAATTTGTTGAACATCTGGCTTCGGTGGAGCTCCTTTCGCTGTTAAATACGCATCAATAACTGTTGCTCGGCCTGAAGCTCCTACAAAGCCGACAATACAATCAGCCTCCTTCATTCCTGATTCAGGATCATGGTCAATTCCTATAGCCACCCATCCTGTTATATCTTTCGCTACCATAGCTATCTCTATCAGATTCTTTTGTATCGAATAATTCCAATAAAGGTCCAATCTTTCGCCCATCATCGACTTCTGAAATGGGTACTCTCCATCAACAACAAAAGGAGTTTTTGTATCGGATATTACCGCTGTTGGTGCCATCGTTATGAGAAGGAACACAAACATATAAAGTTGCATCATGGAGTATTGTAATCTTTGGTTTATTTTTGATAATTTGGACAACATGGTATGAGTGTTGTGGTAATGCGAGAGCAGAGGACTGTCATACCAATAATTTACAGCAATACACCTTCCGCTATTATCGTCACGTTGTTCGACCTGGTGGTACCACAGCGCAGGTAGATACAGAATCTCTCCTGCTTTCACAGTTACTTTAATGGGTTGTACATTTTTCATCAATGGATACTTTTCATAATCAATGTTTGATAGATCCACGGGGATCCATGGAATAGGATCCGACTGCTCGATAGGCTTTGAAACCCAATTGTCATCTTTATTTAAGGAGTATAATGCTTGATGATACATTTCCTCATGTAACCAAGGCTGAGAACAAGGAGGTAATAAATAAAAAACTTTCACTCCGCACACAACTACATAAATGTTTTCGTAGGGATCTTTGTGAGGTGAAGAAACCGACCTGTGGTCTCCAATCCAAATGTTGGTTACGTCCGGACCTGACCTGAAGGCTTTTGTAGCAAAATCTAAATCACTCTCAACATCCTGCCACAAGCTTGAGAAGCTCTCGTCTAAAAAGTTACCATTTTGATGTTGAACATAGTGTACTTTGTCCTGGTTCTTGAGTTGATCAAAGAATTGACCTATAGTCATATCAACTTCTTGAGGCATGCAGAACATTGCGTTGTGTATGGCATCTGCTCTGCCATTTGGTGTGACAGCAACCTTTATTTTTGTTTCCCCCAATTTATCTATAAAGTATTGATTATCTCGCCATGACTCCATTGCTTTCCAGTCGTCTACACCGTTCTGAATTACTACTGGTTTGTTTTGGGATACATAATGAAAGTAAAAGTCATCTGGTGATGGCTTTTGTTTTATGTAATGTATTACACCTCCATAAATATCACTTTGTTCAAAATTGTATTCCGTTAACACATCCTCAATCTCTTCATTGTATTTCATTGTATTAGCCAACCAGACCTCCCTGAAGAGGGTCTTGGATCTGTGCAGTTCTAGTTGTTCATATAGACTCTTATCTAAAGCTTTCAAAGGACGATCGAAATGTAAATTTTCCTAACTGAACGAAAGTACAATCTAAAAATACTATTTCAATTTGCTATAATTCACAACGAACATTGAATAGAAGAAATCCGTGCTTAGCATCAATATCCCTTCCACAGTAGACTGTATGTTGGTATTACATAATTCAGGTTATAAAAATGTTCAGATTTCATAGGAATATGAGTCAAATCGTAAAATCGTGCTGAGCAACCAAGCTTTGATATTACTAACTCAAGCATTGAGGGCATCTACACTAAATTTTTTAACCCGATGAGATGTGAGCTAGTCGGATTTATATACATTCCAA
>JAOPGA020001019.1:0-108425 GCA_026419775.2 Acrasis kona
CGTCAATGTGGATCCGTGTTTACTGTACTACAGGTGCCATGTTTGCCTCCCATCAACAAGGAACAACAAGAATCCATTCAAGGAATTCACCTGTGCAACTACGCAGTGTACTTGATCAATCAATTCAATAGAGTGTTCAATCAAACGGTGGCAAGCAGACACCCATTATCTGATTATCTCACCTCCACCAAACACTTGCTATTATCACAGTTGCTATCCATTGCGTCCGACCATGAAGAGGACGTGCTGAATAATGTGGTGGGACAAGTGTTGAACATGTTGAATCAACGCAGCGATCAACATCAACAATTGTTCCAGGTCATGATTGGATGCGTGGTGCAGAGTGGATTGATTGCGTCCAGTGCCATTCGATGCGTGACTAGTTTGAATAACGTGAACACTGAAATGTGTTACTTGGTGGAGTGCAGCTTGAGAAGCATGTGCCTGAATCATCACCAACAACAATACGACATGTGGGCATTCGTGTGGGATCATTTGGTGATTCATGGCAGCGATGATGATGCAGTGCGACATGGTTTCTTGTTGGAGTGTTGTGCGTCTGGATGTGCTCTCACCGTGTTCGCGCTCATCACCAAGAGACTGCGAATGGGATGTGATATCGATGGTGACTTGATGTGCGTGGTGCCAAAGATCAACATGGCCAATCACGTGATACAAAAGTACTTTTCTGATGCACAAGTGGATCATGATTTATTCTTGATTCCAGTGTGGTTGTTGGTGTTGAATCGAATCAAATCAAGAGCCATGAACTCTAGTGCTGATTATGAACTGATCGTATTGTTTGTGGACACGCTATTGTGCATAAGCGATCACAGGGGACCCAACTCTGGACTATTGAGTCGATTCGGTAATTACTTTAGCGGCAACAAGAACAAGACGGAGTATGGAAATGATTTTAAGAATTTGTTGGCGAGACCTGTTGCCTTATTCTTGTTGGGCAAATGCGTTCAATATCATGAAAACATGGCTGATGCTGCCAAGGAGTTTAAGAACATCCTGGCGAGTATGAAATCGAATAGCAATAGTTACAAGGAGAGCAACAAGAAGGCAGTGATGGACATGGTGTTGGATGATTATGTGATGAATCCAAACAAGTCAGTGTACTTTGCACAAGATTTGTTGGTGAATTCTTTAAAATTGTTGAATCAATACAGCGGATGGATGCAAGTATTTGAATAAAAACATGTGTTATTTTATGATTGTTTATTGTCTATTTCTATAGTTTGCATTCACGCCAACCAAATGATGGAGAATTCAATTGAAAAATTAATTGTAAAGCCATGTTGAGGTTTTTGGATAGAACTCGAGTTTTTTCACACAGACATGCCGGTAGTATCATTTCTAGTCTAGTTTCCACGATAACGGTTCGCCATGGATATTTTAGAATCGCGCACGAACACATTAATAATAAAAATTATTCGGAGGCTTTCAGTTACCTAGAGTCTGTTGGAGATAAATTATCGCCGAAAGAATATACTGTACTGTTAAGACGATTTTGCGATTTAGGAAACACCAAAGACGCTCTGACACTATACAACATTTACCCCCGACCCAACATTATCATGCACCGAACAATGGTCCAAATGCTTTTAAGGGTAGGTTTGGAAAAGCAAGCAATGACAGTAATCAAGGAAATGAATAAATCAAGCGAGACAAAAAATGACATTAATGTGTTCACGAGCATGATCGTATATCTTTCCAGAAATAAAAGCAGAAAGGATGAAGTGTTCGAATTGATTGATTTTGTCAGGGACCCTAAAAATAATTTCGAGATGACGCCTGTATTCCTGAATGCCATTGCAAAGGTCTACTTGAGGTACAACCGGCTCGATGAATCCAAACAAGCGATCGACAAGATTCTTGAGAATGATGGCGAATTGGGAGAGTATACCGTGTCGTACATTGTGGAAGTCATGTTAAAGACCGATGGATTTCCCGAGACAATTAACGTGCTACAACAACTACACTCGAAGCAAATTAAACTCCTTCCCTCTCAATTCAACATTGTGCTTCATCATTGTTTTAGGCACGAAATGCTCGACAAGATACCAGAGTTGTTGTCGTTCATGTTGACGGCCAATGTGATTCCCGACGACTTCACTGCCTCCACCCTGATCCAGGGATATAACCGCAGAGGTATGTACAAGACGGCAATCGACACCTATGTCAAGTTGGTTTCAATGGGTTTGAAAACATTAGACGCCAAGAATATACGAAACCTGGTCAGGTCCGTGTTGACGAACGAAGATTACGATGTCGAAAATACGGTCAAGATTTTGCAAGATTTTGGTTACAAGATTGATAGAGATGTTCAGTACACCATTTTGTACGATGCATGTAACCTTGGAAACCTTGGCAATGAAAAGATTGTTTCGATAGTGGACTATCTTGCAAACAATCCTGATATTGAGTTTGATCAAGATTGCACAAGGACAGTGTATGAATATACAAAAGCAAAAGATGATGATGAACTATGGAAAAGAATAAAAAAGACTTGTTTATGAGAACTTTTTTATTAAATTTATACAATTCTAACACATCTTCAAATTTTTATATTCCGACCTTAACTCAGTTGGTTTTCGCAACATAGAGTGCGTGACTGTAGTGTTCAAACATCATGAAGTCGCTGGTTCGATTCCGGCAGGTCGGATACATTTTTTAATAAACTACAAGCCGTGCATTGTTTTAGATAATTTATGGATATATATGAACTGTTTACGTGTGCTTTTCTTCATGGTGTATGTGATCCATGGTTTCTGATAACAATAAGTCCTCTTTGAATGGATCATGTTTGTAATCTTTATCCACGATACATCCTGAAGCACTAGCCAACATACTCTTGGCTCTCTGCTGTCACTGGCTACATACCCACGTTCAGTTATGACGTGGAAGATAAATATTGGCATGAATATGGAAAGAATTCTTCCTCCTTTAAAAATACACCAATATATACTATTTCGACGTGGTTTACAATGAGACCAGCACTATTATAAGAATTTATGACATGATGTGTGGCTAATATCACCAAAGTGAGTCAATGTATGTTAGTCCTCGGAGTGTGGGAATAGACTATTTAAAGCACTCCATTACGCACAACAATCCACCAACATTCCTTCTGACGCACCCAAACCTTCATCAACTGCGTCGGATGAGGACACAATCGAACAACCAGATTTGCAAACGCTCCACAGATGTAAAAGGTGCAAGATGCAACTGGGATGAGTCAATGAAGAAGCATGAGCAACCATGTGCATCGTATCAGTGTCGTAGGAGCGCGAAATCGGAGAAAGGTTTGGCTGAAAGTGTCGCTACTGGTTGGTTCGATATCAATCGTAAAGTAGAGCAAACCACATTGGCATTATACCCATGGTCATGCCATGCCACCACACGGCCACAGCAAACAAGAGCTGGTTGATGGTGTTAGTGGCTCTTCCCCCTCCATGGTGGCTCCTCTCCTCCCCCTCCCCCTCTGCTAGTGGCGTAGCACCCCCCGCAGAAGTTTGATTGCCTATACTCAAGAAAGGGATTACTTTTATGGACTTTGACTGAGTTATATGTTCGAAAATGTTTATAAAATGGACACATCCCAGACTTTGAGTACCAAACCTTTTGTATTGGCAAAATCGATTGCTGTTGCGTTTGAAAATCGTGTATCGTGGATTGATTTCTTAGATGATGACTGCTATATTAAAGTAATTGACATCTGTGACAAGCGGTTTCCACGGGGGGAAGCAATAAACTGTACTTCTATTAAATATTTTTCTTAAAATTGTCCATAAAGTGATCTGATCAAAGTGTCGAAGATAGCGACACGCCATGCATATACATGCTAACATCATGTTAATATGGTATCTGCAACGAAAAGTGCGTTTGAGACATTATTGAGACCGTGCCGCTTCTTTCATTCAAATTGCCGAGATGATGTTGAATTGAAGGTGTCCAAAAAAGTGCAGTCAACTCTTCGTAGTCATTTGTAATGTAACGAGTCTGCAATGGTACGAGTACATATAAGCACAACAAATGCGACCAGGTCTAAAGGATTTGGAAGATGCCAAACTTGGTCCTTATATGATTAATTAAGACAAGCAATTACACACGTCACATACTTGATCGTGGTCGGCGAATTCGCACCAACACATGTGAGCAAATGAATCAAATCACCGTAGAGAATCCAGCCGAACCGAATCGAAATATAACTCCTTCCACAATAATCTCCACAGCAACAGAACCAACCGCGACTGATTCTAGAATCTGATCAACGTTTCAACAATTAAGTGAATCGAAATTAACTTCAATTAATAAATTGTACACAGAACAGACCATTTAGAACAAAGGTTTTGAACGCAAAAAGATACAAGAATCCACTCTAGCAAATTAGTACCAAAATAACTGATAAGCGAGAAGGATGATTCGAGATGATCAACAATATATAAGGTCAGAGATATCGTGATATCGTTTGCTTCTGTTGTGATTGTGTGTTGATTCTTTGCCCTATCTTCTACTTCTTATCATCAGCAATTTGAGAGAATCAAGATGTTTCTATTACTTAAATAAACGGGATAATAACCAGGAATATGGCATCATCCCGCGAATGACTTTGTCACTCTGAACAATGAAACGAAATAGACAATGAAGCGATTTTGTTGTTGTTGATGTTTACCTTCTTCTCCCTTAGTTTATATGCCGTAAAATTCGAGATTAAAAGCTGTTTTCATTATGGGTCAATAAAGGAAGTTCAAAAGAACTTACCTTTACAAAATTGGAATTGTAATAGTCCTTCACTTCCCATATCCTTTCAAATTGAACTGAGAACCCAAGATCTATTTGACCTATAATATTACAATATCGTTTTGCCAAAAACATTCAAAAGACGCATTGCATCATCTTTAAGTATCACAATCAGGGATTAATGGATTTGTGAATGAGTCAAGACATTTTATCTAACGTAATACTATTTGTTCCAATAAACAAAGATTTCAAATGTTATTCAAAAACATTGAATAATATATATTTATCGTGTGGAGGTTTGAAATCACCTATGATTAATTTATTTAGTATGCTATTAGAATCAGGAGCCTTCTGCGACTTTATAAACACACTATATGGAAGCAGATTATTTCTAAGGGTTTTCAGCGTAAGAAGCAGTTTAATTAATAGTTTCATTTTTGTGGATGTACCACTTTCATTTACAGGACTCATTTCGAACAGGTCAATTAGGGGAAATTACCAGTTCTTTGTAATCAATGACATTGACATTTCAACACAAATGGTGACCGCAGAGAACGTTGCAATATTTGAGCCTGGTAAGAATGGCGATTACTTCCCAATTAAGGTCGACCCAAGGTGTTTTATTACTCCATCTGTAGAGGGTATTTTTGATACGGAACATTCAATTGAGAGGGTCACAAGATCCATTCCGTTGACAGAGTGGGCAAATATAGGGAACTGCACTTTTCAAACATTTTGTAAAGCAGTAAAATCATCAATAACAGATGGTGCTCAAAAGACCACATATAGCACAGGATCCGCGTTCTACCTATCTGATTCTGTTTTAGTTACCGCGCGTCATGTTGTGGTTAAAAAAGATGGAAATGATTATATAACCACAACACATCTGTACAATGCTGGAAACAAGCACTATAACCAAGGGAAAACCGATGATCACAAATCTTTTCCGCAACTCACTGTCCATTCTAAGGTCAAAATGCTAAATTCCCCCAAAAGGGTTGATATACAAGACATTCAAAAAATTATGAAGTTTGGTATCAAATACCCTGATGTTGACCAAGAGTTCGGAACTGGACCTAAAATGCGCACCCAATACGATATTGCTCACTTAAGACAAACACCTTCACCAAAAGCACCTGTACCCGTTGTAATACCAACACACAGGAAAATCAGCCCAGGAAACATTGTGGTCGCAGTTGGATACCCTTCTAAAATTAATGATTCTGAGATAAGTAAAAGGTACAGCACCCTTTATGGAGTCACGCCAACTATACAGCAGCTTGAAGAAATCTTCTATTTTGATAGAAGAAACTACTCTTTTGGCTTTGTAACATCAGTGGATAAGAATTTTATCTACTGCAAACTGCACTGTGGACCTGGCTTTAGTGGATGTCCCGCTTATCTCATCGCTGATAGAAAGGTCGAGTTAATTGGTATGGTTGTCAACAATGTTGTTGGAATAAAAATGATGAAAAAGTATGGAGCCACTATAATGAGCGTGGACCACCCAAGTTTCATTGCTGTTTACGGCTCGGAAGTGCTTCCAACACTTACTGCTACCCAACTCAAACTCGCTGAGCCATATTTAAGAAAACACAATGATGTTATAAAGAAATTTTTTAATAAAACTGTTTATTTTTGAACTTTTGACTTCAAAGGCTAGAACATTATAGTTTATAAACTGTTCTTACATTCAATCACTTGTGAATAGTTCTGGTTATTAAACTTGATTATCTAATAATAATAATTTTTATGTCATATATATAAAAATAAAAAGATGATTTGAACAGAGTACTTTGATATTGTGGTTTTGCAATGGCAGAATCTAAAGGATTGCTGTTAGTGCTCTTATTTAATGTCATAATTTTTGCTTTAATATATTAGACAGAAAAATCAACAGTCAACAATATGGTTTTGTAATAAGATGCATTATCTATATTARGAGTTGTTTGTCAAAGTTGTTGTCAACAACTGTTGTTCATAACAAGTTTCTTCCATTGCACAACATTCATAGCGCACAATTCATCCGATTGAACACATCTAACTTGGATAGTTTGTCCTATTATATCAGCGTTTTTTTGTTTAGGGTCAGCACCTAATTCCAGCAGCATCAATGCAATGTCAAAATGACTGTACTGTATGGCCCTAAATAAAACTGTGAAGCCATGAGTATCTCTCTCATTAATGGATATTGTTGTGGATTCCACTATTATGGACTCTGCTAAATCCAAATCCCCTTTTATAACTGCTTCTGAAAGACGTTCTGCTTCAAAAGAGAATAAAGGGAAGGGCTGTACATCTTTTAACAGATGACCGTCTTTGTCTCTCTTTGAGTGTGAAAATTGGAATACGTTAACCCTTACCATTATTTGTGTCCTTCTAAAGTTGTAGGGTATGCAACATATTAGACAACATTTTATGTTTATTGGGCGAGAAGTGTTTTACAAAGTTATATAAGAGAGCTCTAGTTTCCAAACTAGAAGAACCGGAATTGAGGTCAAACAAAAGTGTGCGCTTTAGAGTAAATGACACTTTTTGTCTGATATGAGGATCTTTCGAAAATGTTTCAAAATGTTCGGAGGGTGTGAGAGTGACGTTTTCGAACGAATGATTATTTATATTCTGATGTCGAATAAAACCGAGTTAAAAGTGGTGCAATTTAAAAGTATTTGTTCGCTGCTCAACTGTCCTCATTCATCCTAGGGCCGCTTTTCATTCCATAATCATTATGTATGAGTACTATAGTAAAGTATGCCCCTACACCAAAAAATAGGTAATGGCATCTGTTTGTGCTCAACGGAATTCTTTACTTTTTTTTGTAATTATTTTGTTTGAAGTTCATATTTTACACACAAGCATGTCGAAGATGTCCAAGAAGTCAACAAAGAAGAACCCGGACCAATATGACAAGCGTTTCGACAGCATGCATAAGGATCCTAGATTCTTACCTATTGATTCGAGAGCTCAATCAGATCCACGTTTCAATAAAATGTTTGACGCCGATTTTACCATGCTACGTATGACAAATTGTATAATATGATTGACCCAATTAGAGGATGTAAGCAATGATGCAAGTGTAATAAAAAAGGAGCAAGCAATGAAGAACGCTCTAAGGGGCATGTATAAAGTAACAAAAACTGCATCAGACAAACGTGTCGACAAAATTTTGAAAACTGTTGGAGAATTAAAAGATGACGACGATGATTATGCAAGCGATGACTCCATCCAAGATACAAAAGAAGCATTCGGCATAACAAAAGAGGACATTTTAGGAAGCGACAGCGAGAAGGAAGAGGAAAAGGAAGAACCTGAAGAATATTCTTATGATGATTTCTTGGCAAGTCTAGCCAACAGACCAGGATTCGACAAAGTAGATTCGGATGACGAATTCAACTTTTCGGACGATGATTCAGAGGGCGAGTGGCAGGTCGAAGATGAAGAAGCGTAAGCGTCCATCATGTTTCGTTCCAATCACACTTACATAGCGAGCGCAACGAATTGGACAAGGTGGACTTATGGGACAGATTCACAAAAGAGACTGATTCTGAGAGGTTACAAACAGGAGAAGAAACAAATCGCTTCGCTGTTGCAAATTGTAACTGGGGCGTCATCACTTCATCCGACCTTTACGTACTTTTCAAATCTCTGTGTCCAACTTTTGGTAACGTGGAGAGCGTCACCGTGTACTTGTCAAAATATGGAGAAGAACAATTGCGCCTAGAGCAAACACAAGGTCCAAGAGATGTTTGGATGTCACAAGAAGAGGCCGAAGCCGTCAAGAAGACACAACGCATCAAGGAAGATAATGACAGGGATCAAAAATGGACCAGATTGATGCCAGCCAATAATGGCAAGGTCACAAGAGAAGTAAGAAGGAGCAAGAAGATTAATCCAGATCAAGAAGAACAAGAAA
Organism: Acrasis kona; assembly: GCA_026419775.2. Taxonomy (NCBI): domain Eukaryota; phylum Heterolobosea; class Eutetramitea; order Acrasida; family Acrasidae; genus Acrasis; species Acrasis kona. The sequence continues at coordinate 8,663 of JAOPGA020001019.1, forward strand.
TGGGTCAAGACGAAGTGGAAGAGAAATTACATCCCGACAAGGTGCGCCAGTATGAATTCAACAAGCTAAGATATTACTTTGCCATCGTGGTGTGTGACTCCGTGAAGACGGCCACCAAGCTGTACGACGAGTGCGACGGAAGGGAATTCGAATCCACGGGTGCTCTCATGGACGTCAGGTTCGTACCAGACGAACAGGATTTTGACGAATACAAGATACAGTAAGTAGCTCGTTCCATAAATGCTAATCATGATCAGCAACAAGTGCGACGAGATACCAGCCATATACAAACCAAAACAAAACATTTTCACGAAATCATTACAATCAACAGAAGTACCGCTCTCATGGGATGCCGACGATCACGAGAGATCCATTCTAAAGAAGGGAAACTTTGACAAGATTGACGAGACACAAATACAAAAGTACTTGGCGAGTGATTCCGAAAGCGATTCATCCGACGAAGAGGTACGAGAAAAAAAGATTAAAAAAAAGCCACAACAAGATGGATCCGAACAATCTACCACCAGAGTTTCGAAAAAGTAAATCATTTTTCACGTTCGTCATTTAACCATCATAGACAAAAAAAGAAGCAACAAGTGGACAAGTACAAACAACTTTTAGAAAAGGCACGTAATCACCAATCAACAAGGGCCAAACAATTCAAAAACGAAGACAGCGACGACGAAACACCAAAAGTAGAATATGAAATTCTAGATGGAGACAAGGAGGACATGTTTGACGAGAAGTTGGATCAAGTGGCCAAGGCAGTGGTCAAATCCACAAAAGAAAAGGAATTGTTGTCCAATGAATCATGGTGGGATACTCTGCAGAGGAAGAGAAAGGCAGAAAAGAAGAGCAAAAAGTTGGAGAGAGTGAAGAATTTCAAGAACCAGGGACAAGAGATTTTGACACAAGAGGAACAAGATAAGAACAAAGCAGAGTTGGAGCTCATGATGAGCGATTATCAAACCACCACCAACGGTGCTGCTGGATTCAACGTCAAGAGAGATGAACAGAGGGAGAGATCGAGAAGGAAACAAGAGTGGAGAGGAGTACAAAAGGAAAAGAAGGAACAAGAGGATCAAATGGCCACAGAAATTGTATCCGATGATCGTTTCAATAACCTATGGAAGAGCAGCGATTTCTCGATCGATCCCACTCATCCCAAGTTTAAAAAGAATCACTTGGTGGAGAAGGTCGTAGAGAAGAGAATCAACATCAAGAACCAAAAGGCACAACAGAGTGCTGCTGCAGCAGCTGATGGCGGCAGCAATAAGAGCAGCATGAACCAATTGGTTCAGAATTTGAAAAAGAGAGCACCCACTAGTAATGATTCACAACCAAAAAAAATAAAACTCACTTGAATTTATCCATATACACTGCTTGTACTGATTGTATGTTTTGTCTATTCTTTGCACAGTATGCCCAATTCAAACATTTTAGATTCTCAGCATAACACTCTGATTTCATGCAAATGTAATTGAATATGAGAGTATCTGGCAGCAATACGTCGCTTAACATGTACGTTAGTTTTGAATTCCTGTAGGGTATCATCATTGTCTTGTTGTGATGCGGGTGATTAGATTTGCTGTGTTGTGATAACATGCTCAACACCTCACACAAGCTGGTCAAGTTCCTCCTCACAATCTTGGCATCGCCTGATGCCAAATTACCCTGCGTGTGACCCCTCGTCAACTTCTCCGACGGTAGTTCCACGAAAGTTACCTGTGCCTCCTCACAATCCAACAAGGCCAAGCTCATGTACTCAATGTGTATAGAAATAATGGTACAACATGTTCTGGACGAGCTGCTTCTGTGTTGATTCGATGATGACGATACGCCCTTGATATGAAAGGGCTGCGAAGGCGATGCGCCAGCGCTGCTCACCATGTTCAATATCTTGTCCAGCTCATCCAAATCATCCATTTGAATCCTAGTTCGATTATGAACGGTCACGCTCTTTAGATAACTCTGTGGTGCCAACACGTCACATATTTGATCTCCCTTGATCTGTACAGCGCTCACAGAGAATCGATATCGATGCGTATCGGATCTAACTTGTCTCTCTTCGAATAGCTCCGATGCAAATCGCTGTATCAATCCATCATTAACATCTCCAACTCTCTATCAATGGTCATTATTCATCATCGTTATCGACTAACCATGGTGTGAGTTTTACCGCTGTCAACATCACCGAATGCAACAAAGCAAACCTTACGCCTAGCTCCCTCCAGCACATGTGATGCAGAATGTTTAACATCATCCCATAGAACATCTTGGTCGTGTATGGGTCCGTAGATGCGATCGAACCTGAAACTTTGTCTTTCTGATGGTCTATCTGGTTTGTACAGATCCAAGGTGTTATTGTCTACAATGTTTAGACATGATTTGACAAAATCTTGAACAGGTCTCACTCTGGCGAACATGAAAATCTTATCTCGTTGTTGATATTGATCATTGCTGTTGATTGGTTTGAGAGGCGTGTTGTTGGCGAGTGTTCGTGGCGACCACATGGCGCTTGAATGCTTTGGAGTGTTATGATGATGATTGTTTTTGAAGAATGAGTATTCGCTGTTGTTGTCCTTTTCTGCACTTGATCTTGCACTTAATAGTTCGTATTCGGTATATCGCAGTGTGGTTTGTTTGGGGGTCTGGAATCTTGGTGCGAGTTTTTCTTGCTCATATATGCTGTGTTGTTGGTGTTGTTCGTAATCCATGTTCGAATGGAATTGTTGGTTGTTGACGTGTATTATTTTTGAATTGAATTCCATGGCTTGATTGTTGATGAATATTGAAAAGTTGTTCATGTCAGCGTACACTTGATTTCTCATCTTGTCGAATTGGAACTTTAAATCAATGCACTCGTCGGATAATTCCTGAGATCTATCCCTGAACCAGTTGATGTGACCTGTTTGTTAATGTGTTGAATAGTTATTATTCTTACTGTTGTATAAAAGCCTCTGCTTGTACTCCTCTTGTATTTCTTCAATATCTCGTCTATACTGTTGCTCCATGTCATTCATTCTTTTATTTGCATTAATCAATTCAATTTTGGTATTGTCTAATTCAGTTTCTAATTGATCAAAATCACTTTGTGTTCTTTTAGGTTCGAAAAAAGCAACTTGAATGTTCTTTTCTGCGTCGATGTCTTTGGGTTCATTAACTTCGGCATTGCGTGGTGATATTGATAGATTGAGCTCCACTGTTGGTACTTTCTCTTTTTGCGGTGATTTTTTATTAGGAGATGTCGCACTTCGTTTTGGGCTGAAAAACGCTAACTTCGGTATTCGAGATGGTGTGGTCGAAGCCTTTGGTTGTTCGATGGGTTGAGTGGGTGGTTCCTCCGTAGTGGATGGCATCGTAGTTTCAACAGTCTTGTTTATATTTAATTTTTTTCTAGCTATCCTCTGCTGTTTATTGAACAAGTCCTCTCCGATAGACTCCTTAATGTTTCTTAGCAAACTCAATTCCTCCTGACTCAATGGTAAATTACTTTGATTTTTTTGTAGGAGTTCGTGAAGATGCGCTTTGGTAATGAAGAATTCGCTTTCAAGCACTGAGGCTAGCGATACAGTATCTGGTTGTGGGACAACTTGGTCCTGCTGTGTGTTGTTGTGTGATTCTTGGTTGATGATTGCATCAACCACTTGATGTTTTTCATCTAGGCGCGGTGTTGTTGGGGTAATATTTAAATTATAATCCTGTACATCGATGTCTATCGTCGAATTTGAGTCGATGGTATTATTGTGAATTGTTGATGGAGAACGTGGTGTAGCAACTGGTGTAACTGTTGTGGATGTGATATTAGAGCCATCTTCCGTAGCTTCGTCGGAATCTTTTTTTTCATTCTTCTTTTTCTTCTTGAACAGTCCCATGTGGAGTAAAATTATTTAACGGACGGACAGAACAAAACAAGCTCAAATCCCTCGGCGGGAGATGTTGTAACAACACGTCTGTAGTAAACTAGAGAGATGGAAAAACAAAATTATTTATTATCTATTTAACGATGAAGATAATCACAACAAGGAAGATACGAAGGAGATTCGGACTGTCGTGTTGGTGACATGTTATTACAATAAAGTAGTAATTTCAAACAATAATCTTACTTTGTGACTGGTTTGGTTATAGTGTTGTTGCGATGAAAAGGGTCGTCTAAATGCAAAAAATACACAAACACACCAAGGAAAGAGAACGAGTGGCTCCAACTTATGTGAGGAAATGCATCTAGACTTCTTGAACAAGTAAACAAAAAATCAAACATGGATCGCGAGAAGATAATCAAAATTATTCCGTTTTACAAAGTTGATCTACAAATTGTATTCATTAAATGTAGCAGCAATCGCAACTGTTTGTGTTAATTTGAATGAATTAAAATTTACGTACTCGAATGGACATAATTCTGTATCACCACCTCTTTTACCGGATGGGTTAAGCTCTTCTAAAGAATATATAGGTAGTCCGTCAATATTTTTTCTTCCTTTCTGTTCACCTCTCATGTTCTTGAAGTCATCGTCCGGCTCGTCATTGGATTTGTTTGTGGATTTATCTTTGGGGTTTTCCTTCTTTGTTTTCTTTTTTGGTGCACTTTTCGCCTCACTAAAGATTGCGTCAATGTCGTCTAAAGCATCAACAACTTTTTTGGGTGGATTGCTATCTTTTAGAGCTTTGGTTTTATTGGTTTTCGAAATCCCTGTTGGTTTGGAACTATCATTTGAAAGGTCTTTGCGTGTTACATCTTTTCCCTTCATTCTGTTGTGAAATGTTTTGTAATACTGATTGAATCTTCAACCAACTTCCGAACTAGTTCCACCACACCAGAACAACAAATAGGTAGATGAAATTTTAAAAGTTTATTGGAAAGCACGGCAAATTCATTTAAATTATAAGGTCAACAGCATTTAGTTTACATTGTTTTGCACTCTCACCCAGAGTATTCCCAACGTCTTCTGCACATAGGACACGATTGGCTATCGTTCTGCGTTCCTAACCATTTTGTGATACATGTTAGGTGGAATGCGTGTTTACATTCTCCCCACACTACAGGGCAATCGTCACCTGGTGTCTGAAATTTAGCCGTCGCTTCTGGTGGACAACCATCAAGGTGAACATGACAAATACCGCATATTTCATTTACACCGTTCCACGTCCAGTTTGCAACAAGTCTTGCTTTAACAATCTTAGCTTTAGTGGTCATATTCTATATGGGTTGAGCTAAAATTCGCACAACTTTTATCCGCTCATCACACTTGAATTATTTAAATCAAAAATTTTAACCAACCGATAAGATCTTTTACAATTTCAGTTTGTACACCCATAATGGAAACAGCTTTTAATCTCGAATTTTACGGCATATAAACTAAGGGAGAAGAAGGTAAACATCAACAACAACAAAATCGCTTCATTGTCTATTTCGTTTCATTGTTCAGAGTGACAAAGTCATTCGCGGGATGATGCCATATTCCTGGTTATTATCCCGTTTATTTAAGTAATAGAACCATCTTATACGTGTTTTTTATGAAAGAGCATTCCTAATCATAATAACATCTCACTATGTATACTGATCGAGCATGTTTATCATGATTTAATCCACATAGCGCCTTAGCTCAGTGGATTAGAGCGATGGGCTCATAACCCATAGGTCCGTAGTTCGATTCTACGAGGCGCTACATTTTGCTATTTATCTTGGGTTGAGCGGGATATTGGACACTACTCAAAAATAGAGCAATTTCCTTTACAATTGATTAGTCAACATTCAATCCGAATTGATAGATCTTCAAACAAACATGTCCGATGATTTCTTTCTTGGACCTCGTAGGAATTTAACCTTGCGTGGTAGCTCACGCACAACAAACAGAGATGATTTAATTAAAGGAGCTCAGGCACAAAGAGAGTTATCAAAACAAGCAAAAATTCAGGCTACGGCAGCAGCTCGAATACAAGTAGGATCACAACTTTTACTCATGCTAACACAACAAAGAAAGTCGCCAGATCACATTTGGCAAGAAAAAAGGAAAGAAAAGCCCAAAGAGAAGATTTTGACGTAACACTAAAGAACAACATCAAAGGTACCAGAACCATTCACGTGACTCTAATTTTATATAGACCCAAACATAACAAGTGAATTGATTAGAAGATTAGTATACTTTTACCAACCGACTTTGGACGAAAACAGACTTATGATCGTTTCCATGTTGAGCGTCAGGGCTTGGAACGGTTCCAACAAGAAAGTCTCCGATCAAAAAAACGGCTTCAATAATACTTTTCAAATCAAGCACCTGTTGGAGTTTTCGATCAAATGGATCCACAGCAAAATAGCGAGTGGCAACGACCACACACATTTATCGACACAATCTTCCAACAAAAACTTTGCCAATTTGGTTTCATTGCTATCAACGTTCACTAATCCATCAATATATAGCACGCCGTTGGAACATGAGAAGGTCATATCATACCTCTCACTACCAGTCATTGAACTAATCAGACAATTACTATCACGCGCACAAACAAGCAACCAACCAAGACAATTATTAGAATCTCAATTCAAGCCCTTCTTTACATTATTCAATCACGTTCTGAACGAACCATCCGCATACAAGCACATGTACAAAATCATTTCCATCCCACTCGTTGAAAACATTTTATCATCGTGCACCAACATTTTACAAACATTACCGAAAATCATTCAACAATTGGATCGAGAAGATCATCAATGGAGTCAATCACAACCCATCACATTACTATCAGACAAGTACTCTGCCAACGTACCTCCGCTGGTATACATGATCGGTAATCTTGTCATACTGGTGTACAAGTACATGGAATCACATCATGGATCCATTCCAAATCATTACGTCCACCTACTAGCCAATTTACTACGCAACACTGATTCGAAATACTTTTTAAAACACAAGTACCAAATCATGATGATGGATGAGGACGATGTGGACACATCCGTGAAGGTGCCACCAGAGTTGAGCGCACAATTGGAAGTCATTTTCAGTCGACATCACATGCAACCACTTTTCGACGACGTCATCTCCAAATCGAATCTAAACAATTACACTTCCGTCACATTACCAAAAAATCCATTTCTCATCAATGATGATTCATTTCATAATTTATCGTCCATTTGTAAGGTGATTCAATTCTTGTTAAGTACGCAAAATAAGAACAAACAATCCTTGTTGAACACTTTGAGTTACTCCAATGGTACATTTCTCGTATACTTGTGGTCACAAATCAAATCAAGAATCACAATGTGGAGCCAATTGCCATCCTTATCAGAAGTGATGAGCGTATTCGTGAATTGTTATGATTCGTTGTTGATTACGTTGGATGATTCTGAATTCTTGAATTATCCATTTCATCAAGAACAATGCGTTGAGATTGTGATCACGTTACGTGATTTGGTGTTCGATATGTATTGGAACGGATGCAACGACATGAACCTTAGAAATGACATGACCAGATTATTAAGTAAATTACATTCCACAGAGTAAGATTAGTTTGGAACGATTGGCTAATTTTCAAAATAGTGCTAGATTAAAGTATTGTAAAGAAGGTACGTTTGTTGTCAAATCGACAGAGAATATGGATTATAAGAGATTTAACGGAAGAGATTTATTGGATGATGATTTGGAATCGGATCGAGATTCTGAAATGACCAATAACGAACATGACGAACAACAACGACCCATTCCCATTCAACAACAACGTTACATTTCGTTGCGAAATAGCATGATCAACAATCATGAATCGCACGTTCAATTCAACGAAAATGATTACCGATCCAGAATCATTTTAATTCTTAAAAATGTAATTTTCACGCATTCATCAACTCACATCATGATAGATTCCATATGTAGTTCCATTCGAAACCAGAGTAAAAGCATTTAGTCACTTTATCAATCTAGATAAAGAATCACTGGACGACTATTATGAAGGTGCATCCAACATTAGAAGACAATTCATCTTTGAAGATGGATTTGCACACTTTAACAGAAGAGGTAGTAATTTGAAGGGTAATTTACTGGTACAAATGATTAATGCCGATGGTCATTTGGAAGCAGGAATTGGACAAGGTGTCACCAAGGAATTCTTGATCGAACTGGCAAAAGTTGCGTTCAATCCGCAATATGGATTATTCAACATTACGCCCGATCAAACCATTTATCCTAACCCAGCATCACATATCACACAGGGCGATGATCATTTGTGAGTGATTCTCATCATCAACAATAACTAATTCAATCCTAGATCGAAATTTAATTTTTTGGGAAAGATTGTTGGGAAGGCAATGTACGAAAGAATTCTATTAGACATTCCATTCGCTCACTTTTTTTTGAGTAAATTGTTAGGTAACACCAATTTCTTTAATCACCTGAAGAGTTTGGATCCCGAACTACACAAACATTTAATCACTTTTAAAAATTACCCAGGCGACGTGAAGGATTTGGATTTGACGTTTACCATTAGCGATGAGTTGTTAGGAACTCAAATCGAAAGAGAATTAGTTCCGGATGGAAGCAATCAACAAGTAACCAATCAGAATAAAATGAGCTACATTTATAGAGTCAGCAATCATCGATTAAATACACAAATAAAGGAACAAAGTCAAGCATTCATGAAGGGATTGGCACAAATCATACCCACTCCTTGGTTAAAAATGTTTGATGAGAATGAATTGTTCCTCTTAATGTGTGGAACTGTAAAATTCAATGTGGATGATATGGAGAATCATACCACTTATTATGAATATAGTCACGATTCGCCGACCATTCAAATGTTTTGGAAGGTTGTTAACGAATTCAACGAAGAACAAAAGAGAATGTTGCTTCGATTTTGGACCAGTGGAAGTCGCCCGCCATTGTTGGGATTCAAGGACATGCATCCTCCTTTGTGCATTAGAAATGTGGTGGATACGAGCAGGTTGCCGACCAGCAGTACTTGTATGAATTTACTAAAATTACCTCCTTACAAGAACATGGAGGAGATCAAGAAGAAGATTTTATTGGCCATTATGCATGGAAATGAAGGATTTGAATTGACATAAAATATAGTTGTTTATTTTTGTAATTGATTTTATTTCAAGGTCCAAATATATAATTTAAAAATAAAACATGCAAGTATGTGTACCTTTCTTGTGTGGCGTGCTTACCCTTGTAGAATCAATATATCTACGACGAAGTAGAAATCATTTCATCACCAACGATCGTTCAAACAACCACCACTAACGTGGCTCCTGTTGTTGTGGCCAACACGGCTACAGTCAATGTTCAGGAAGTTCCATTGATTACCAACGCTGTTGATCCCCAACACAAGACAACAGAATTTGTCACCCACGAGACTTACACAAACACTTCTTCACAGTTGGTTCAATCTTCATCCCTTGGATCCATGCACTCTGAAGAGGAAGAAGACACAATAGAGCTACCGTTAGAGAGAGCAAACTCCGAAGACGATACCAACGAACTAGTCGTCGTCTCATCCGCCGGTCACAAGCACGTGTGGGGGATGAGTGGAATCGGTGATCTGTACCATTGCCGCATGGGTGAGGTAGGCCTCGAGTGGTTGAAGCTAAGAGGGGGCATTAAGTTTGGTGACTTTAGCGTGGCACAAAAGGGATACCTTTTCGCCATCGAGAAGGCAACTGGTCACTTGTATCGCTTCGATCCCGACCACAAAAAGATCGAACTTGCCTGTCCAAAGGAGAGAAAGACCCTTAAATCCGTTTCTGCCGTCAATTGGGATTTGGCATACTGCTTGGATTTAGAAGGCAACTTGTTCATGTTTGAAAAGGATAAATTCGTTCCGCTCCCTGGTGTACTCAAGAAGGTAAGTGCTGGCGGTTCCATCAGCACCGGTGTGTTTGGGTTGAAACAAAAGCACGAAGTTTGGGGCATTGACGCCCAAGATAACTGCGTCAGGTACAAGCAAGAAGCTAACCAATGGGAGACTTTCAACATCAAGTTACAAGATGTCACGTGTGGAAAGGATGGTTCTGTATATGGAATCAGATTGATGGACTTCCAGCTTGTAAAGTTCGATAGAGAGGCAGGAGGCTTCTTTTATCAAACACCAAAGAATCACAACAAGACTGCATTGAGCGAGGTCAAATTGAAGAATGTAACTGCATATAAGGAGAATCGCGATATTTATGCCGTAACTCATGATGGTAACATCATCAGATTGGACGGACATTAAAAAGACAATTTTCATCATGTTCTTGTCACTTGTTTGTTACAAATTTATTACAATTTATTCTTGTTGACATGCCTGGAGTTATTCTGTGCACGGCGAGTTATGACCGTACAATCAGGTTTTGGGAGGCAACCACGGGGCAATGCCATCACTCTGTACAATATACTGATCCTGTGCGTTTTTCCATTGGATGAGAACGAACTCACTTTTTAGCAAGTAAATACACTGGCCATAACACATAATAAGGAATTTTTGGCAGCAGCAGGGAACAACCATGTGAGATTATATCATTTGAACAGGTATGGATGAGTAAAAATTACCACAAACTCAACATTTAGTGTGTTTAGCAATAGTCAACAATCACCAGTAATTGGTTCTTTCGATGGACATACAGGAAACGTTTTGTCGATAGGGTTTAATGATACAGATAGTTGGCTTTATACTGGCTCCGAAGATTCGACCGTGAGAGTTTGGGATATTAGGACATTTTCAGCGAAACGGTATGTCGTCCAAAGTCGCGACTTCTAACCAGGAAAAGTAATTACAAATGTTCAGGAGCAGTAAACACAGTATCGCTTCATCCAGGACAGAATGATCTTGTAAGTGGAGATGAAACGGGAGCAGTTAGAATATGGGATCTCATTGCTGATAAATGCGTCTTCAAAGTAAAACATACAAACGACTAGTTGTTAACATTCTCCAGGTTCATCCCAACGGTCGTGTTGGCATACGTTCGTTAAGCGTATCTGCAGACGGCAATCGGTGCGCTGTTGCCAACAATGAAGGTGATGTATTCGTATACGATGTGACCAGAAATGAGTCACTATCAATGAAGTTATTATACAAGTTTAAGGCACACAGTAGATACATTCTAAAGTGTTTAATTAGTCCTGACGTCAAGTGAGTGGTTTGATTTTAAATACTATTAATTTTTAGGCAAATATGTACAGCTTCTGCTGACCAAACCGTCAAGTTATGGGATATGAGCAATTTATCAGAAAAGAATCAACAAGTACTTTTAACAGATACACTGGAAGGCCACAAAAGATGGGTTTGGGATTGTGCCTACTCTTCTGATTCAGCTTACCTGGTAACCGCCTCAAGCGACATGACTGCGAGACTTTGGGACCTAAACAAGGGAGAAGTGATAAAAGAATATAGAGGCCATCAAAAAGCCGTTGTTTGCATCGCTCTCAATGACCAACCGAAAAAATAAACCAAAGAATAAATAATTTAATTTCACAGTTTTTTACATGGCTTGAGCGAATCCTTCGCATATTGAACAGACCTTTTCAATTTTATCCGAATCACTTTTGTTGTATTTTTGTAAATGGGTTTTGATTTGATGTAAAGCTTCACTACTTTCATCCTTTGGTGCAAACTGCTCCACCTTGTCCAGAACGTTGTTCAAAAGTTCTGAGGTCTTTTGACTTTTGATTGACCTACTTTCGTTTACTCTTTCTTTTAGTTCATATGTTCCCTGCGATCCGTCACCTTTCAGGAAGGCACTGAGCCGCAACAGGATGGAGAAGCACTCGATGAGTTCTTGATTATCTTTGGGTTGGTTACTGAGAACCCAGTCCAAGCCATCTGAAAAATTCTCGAACAGTTCAAGGTTTAGGGAGGGAGCAAATAAATCGTTGCAACGTATTTTAACAACCTGTTCAAGCATTCCACATTCAACGTACGCTTCACAAGCTCTTTCATACATGACAACTGCACCTCGATAGTCTTGAGTGAGTGACATGAGGTCGGCAACGGATCTTACTGCGGCTGCAGCCTGCACGAATAGGCCTTTCTTATGCATCTTTTTGATTGTCTCATCAAACTCGTCCTCGTCGCCAGTGTAAATAAAGTCTGTGGATTTGGTGGAATGTAGTTTAAGAGTTGGCACATCTCTCTTCTTTGGCTTTCCAAGCTTCTTTTTCAAAACTGCAGACATTTTCTGCTCTGACTTATCATCTTCTGTCTCATCCTCACTTTCTTCACTCTCAGAATCATCAGCGGTTGAGCCGATATCCTTCACTATTGCGTCAGAAATGTACTCCATGTAAGCTTGCTCAAGTCGCCTGTCAACTTCATTCTCTGGCATCATGGGAGAATCTTGTCGTCCATGAAGTGCTTGTTCAGACTTGTTTCGGTCGAATAAATACGTTTCTGCAACTCGCAATATCACTGAATCATAACCTCTCTTCAATGTCATTCGTTCGACTTTGGGTGTATACATTGTCGGTGTTGATTGGTTAGGAGTGATTGCTTCTGCCCCTTCTGTAGCAGTCTCATCTGAAGGTGTTTGTGGTGTTGGTGGAGATATTCCAGTGGGACTTGTCTTGCTGTCAAACAAAGTCCTTGGAGACAGTGCTCTACGTATTTTCTTAATCATCCTTTTTAGTGATGTCAACCTTGTCAACTTGTCAGACATGTCAGTATTACTGCTGGGTTATTGTGTTTTTTTGCAACATTGCCTAGTGCCTGGTTATAATTCCAATCATTCGAATCGTGTCGCAGATATACCACAAGAGGATCACTATCGAATCGTGAACTTTTAAACAAACCAAGAACATGATCCGAAGAAACACCAAATACCACCTTTTATCGAGCTGCAATCTCGTCCAATCATATACTTATATATAGCGTAGCAGAAAAATAACATAAATAGTTGCGGAAGCAATACTATAAAATAACAGAAATGTTTATTCCCACTCGCATCTATTTTGTATGATAGATGCAACATTTTCTAAATAACACTTGTCCACGTCATCAAACTGAGAATAAGATCTACTATCAACATCTATTAGACAAGCGAAATCCCCCTTGTTGTTGTGAACGGGTACACAAATCTCGCTATTGCTCGCCGAGTCGCACTTTATTTCAGTCAGATGGTTGTATTATAATTAATGGTCTTACCGCAATGTGTCCTGGAAATTCATGAACATCTTTAACAATAACAGTTTCATCTTTTTCCATGCACGTTCCACATACACCTTTACCTTTTGGTATTCTTGTACAAGCAATGTTCCCCATGAAAGGTCCGAGTACTAAAGTCGATGGTTTCTTCTTATCAACCATGTAGAAGCCAAACCAGTTTACATCAAATTGGTCTGGGTACTTTTTGTATTCCATGTAAAACAAGGAGGCGCAATTGGCCAAATTACAAATTAGATTACTCTCCCCATCGGTAAGAGATTTTATTTGATCGATTAGGGACGAGTAAAATTTTGTTTTGCCGGGGTAAGCTGTTACCTCTTCTGTTTTGGAACTGATGACCATGTTCGCGGTTGATAAATTCTTACAACATTGTTTTGTAAATATTTGTAGTAGCCACAATGCCTTCAAAGAGGAGACTGATGGGGAAATATGAGCATTCAAAGTCTATGTCCACATCATTTTTGGATGATTCGATGTTAATGATGAGCATAAAGAATGACCAAATTGAAAATTCTTTACGAGATGATGACGGTCTCATCAAACTAAACGAGTTACTTACAAGAACATTAGTACAAGCAAGGAGCGACATGGAAGATTTAAGCGAGCTCACAACCAAAAAGCTTGGTCCAAAGGCTGCATTGTATCACCACTACGAGGAATTTGACCCTTTATCATACGATACAAGAGAGTCAAGAGAAGATATTGCCAGTAAACTACAAAAAAAGCATGACGCAGAAAACCAGAAGCACAGAAATAGAGAGAAGAAAACATCGATGGAACAAGCTGGAGAGCTGGAGATTCCAAATGAAACAATAATGAACCAACTAAAGGTAAATATTCTTTCAATTTAAACATTTTAAAATCCACAAAGGCAGATTTGGCACTCAAAGAGGGAGAGAGGAAGCAGAAAGGTCTTTTTGGCAGTTATTTGAAAGACATTTTTACGAGAACGAGGAACTTGTAAGTCCCACTTGACAACATTTCAACTCAAATTTTCTAGAATTGAAAATTTATGGGAGGAGATGCACGTGGCTCAAAAAGATAGAGACAAATTTAGCAAGCAATACTTCTATCCAGAAACAATCATGAACTACGTTCAAATATTTATAGAAATTTCAAAACTATGTAAAATTAGAAGCATCCAACACAAAGTGCTTACCAACATTGAACAAAGAGAGGTTTACATAAATAGGTTGAAGGACATTGGGCGAACAATATCCGGCGCCTCTTCGTTAAAAAATAAGGGAGGGTTGTCTGACGATCCAACCGTCACGAACGAAGTTCCAACCATCATTGCAAGTCTTCGTAATATTTCGGTGGACTTGGTTGAGTCCATTGTAATGTGGCGGGTGTGTGAATTTATTTTCGAAACATTTTTAATCTCATTAGAATGAACTACCGAGCAAATCTGCTTTTGTTTGGAAGGGACAAAACTACTTGTTAAAAATGCAAGGTGATTTGGACTTTTTAAAGCTGAGCGAACTAGCGGCCCTGTTTGACTTTGCTTTGGACAGCAACCCACTATTACTACCTCCAAACCTGAGAAACAACTTTCAAGAAACGGAACATCAGGACAAGTTGGCAAGAAGAACATCCTACACGCAGGACATGATTAGGAAAAGTCACTCAAAGTCACAAACAAAAATAAACAGAAGCAGCACCAGTTTGTTCGACATGAAAACATTAACAAAAAATAACAACGCCACAACATTTCCAAGAATCGTCTCGAGCATGGAATTGAAAAAATATACCGTGGATACAAGGTATCAAAGAAAGAGTCACACGAAGCTACAGAGCCTACTAACTCCCACCATAACATCCCTGTCGCCAACCTTGTTAGAGAGAATCAAACAAGCAGACGACATGATCTTCAAGGAAGATTTATTCCTCAAATACTTGGAAAACAAAAAGAGAAAGGACAAGGCTGCCATCAAGATTCAATGTCAATTCAGAAGGTACTCAGCAAGACAATACGCAAAGCGTTTAAGAGAAGAAATGATGCCGAGGGTGGTTACCAAACTAAATGTATTTAATAGATTTGTTGTACAAAAGGAAATTATCAAAAAGAGGGAGTCAATAGAGTCAAAAGGGCTTACTGCAGAGGAACGTCAAATGTTTCCTGCAAAGCTACCGCCGGTGAGTGGTAGGTATACCAATAATGTTTATTTTATGGCTGGAGTAGACTCTGGGAGAGATATTCCAACTAGATTATCTTGAGCAGCAAGAAGATAATCTCGCGATGCAATTACAAGGTCTTGGTTTGGTATATTTGGACAACAAAATACTTTTAAAATAAAATAAGCATCTGTACTCGCTATTCCTGTTACTGAAATATTATTGCAGTATTCCAAACCAAGCAGTTTCACTCTGCTCAAATGCTTTAAGGATTTTATATCCTTGGGCTTTGAGGGAATGAATGCCCTTTAGATAAGAGAGGCCTATATTTTTGCATTGAGATATGCCGAGCGTGTAGATGCCTTCGAGAAGATAGACCAACATCAGGTTATGTTACTCAAGTGAGTGAGACACTGATGCCCTTTAAATAAGAAACTCCTTTGTCAGTAAAAATTCTTCCAAGATCGTCATTAAAACTCATTTTCTTTGAGCTTGGCTGCCCATGCTGCAATCTTCAAACTTGGGGTTACTTTGGTCAATATGGGAAGAGTTAGGAAGGAGTTTCAACTTATTTTTTATAAATACAGGTGATAGTATTCGCCTAGTTTTTGTTTGTTGAGATTGATGTTTGACCAAGGTGACCTTTTTATTGTCCGTACCGAAGATTGGATCATCTCCAACATTTATGGAGAACCGGAGTTAACGGAATACTTTAGTAGCAGGGGATTACATTTGGACAAAACAAATCCGTACATTGATACTATAATAATATTATTTCCGTGCAGTTGGCCTAAGGAAAAAAGTTCATAATACAAACGACAAAAAACCACTTTTGAATAATGGTGGTGTTGTTGTTGAAGGCTCTGTTAACCTTCTCAATACTATGTACGTGTTTACATACTTTATATACCTATTTACTTGAATATTTATAGATTACTCTCTATGCCAAACATTCTTCGCTGGTGAAGACTCTATTTGCGCTTCGGGAACTTGTCCTTATATAAATGTGATAAGGTCTAGGGGTATACCCGACGGAGTAACAAATATATATGGCGGGTGCTCTGCCTACCAAGGCTATGCAGTCATTAATAATAGCATCATGGTAGGTTTTGATGAATGGGACAGCCCTTCAAACACGAACGGACAAATGGGTACAGGAAGGACTGGGGAGTTTGATGGCAACGGTCTATACTATACAAATACTACCGTCCTACCCGTAAACAAAATTATTAAAATGTCTAGTGGACAGTCCTCCGTGGCAGCTGTCACAAATGATGGAGAACTATGGGTATGGGGACTTAACAACGGTAATTCCATTTTGATTAGCTGGCGATCTAACTCTTACAGTCGGTCAGTTGGGATTAGGATCCCTTGTGAACGCTTTAAACCCTACTCGAGTACCACCCACTTCCGGTGCCCTATCCGGCCAAACTCCTATATCAGTAGCATCTGGTTCTTATTTTGTAGCTTTGCTTACGGCTACCAGAAGCGTGGTTGCTTTTGGATCCAACCTCTTCGGTCAATTAGCAGATGGAACTCAAACCTATAAAACCACTCCAATCCTATCGAACACCAACAACGTCACTAGCTCAATTATAGCAGTAGAAGCAGGTGGATATTCGACTTACATCTTAACAGCAGCCGGCAATGTTTGGGGCGCAGGACATAATTTATATGGAAGCTTGGGAACAGGAGACTATAATGGCTATAGTAGATTCGTTATGATTAATCCGGCCACGTTGGGAAATAAAAACATTGTGAGCATATCAGCTGGCCTATTTCACTTTCATATGGTCGCAGCCGACGGAACAGTATACTCGGTAGGAAACAATCAAAACGGACAATTAGGTTAGTCGACAGTTGCTGCTCTCCTTTCTAACAATTAAAAAGGCGATGGAACTAGTTCAAACAACTACATTAATACAGCTGTCCAATTGGCAGTGCCGTCTGGATATACCATAGCGAATGCCTTTGGTGGGAAATATAGTTCCATGTTTCTAACAACCAGCGGTCAACTTTTCTGCACTGGAAATTGCTTTAACGGGGCAATCCTCTTTACACCCACTTTATTAAATACAGGAAACTATCCAATCACTAACCCCAGGTACGCTGGTGATGGTTTCATGTTCATGTCAAGTGAACCAAATGGAAACAGTAACGTTTACTTTGCAGTCAATCCCTTCAAGAATACTGCAAGCATTCCAACGCCTAGATTTACGTTATCAAATAATACTGCAGTCATCAACACGCCACTAGATGTTGTAATCGATGCTGCTACTGGTGCGTATCACTCTGTGGAGGTGAGGGCATCTGGGGCCATTTATAGTGCCGGTTCAAATAGGAACGGCGTTTTAGGTGATTTGAGCCTTAATTTATGGTCCACATTTACCAGAACTAATTTGGACCAGAGACTACGAACAAGAAAAGCTGTACAAGTCGTTAGTGGTCCCTATCATGTCGCAGTTCTCACCAATGATAAACAAGTTTTAGGTTGGGGACATAATGCATATGGTCAGCTAGGTACGTACAACAATAACTATCGAACATTTCTCAAATTATAGGCGATGGAAGTTTTGTGAGCAGAATCGACGCATCAGTTGCAATATTACCAACTGGAAAAACTGTCTCGGGGTTGTTCCGTGGATTTTATCATACTGGAATATGGACGACCGACAATAATGTTTATATTTGTGGCTCTAACACCTTTTATGAAATTGATAATTCCACGACCAGTAAGAGCACCCTTCAGCTGGTGCAAATCAGTTCCTTGATGAGCGGCAAAACAGTCAGTATGATTTCCATGTTATATCATGTGGTTGTTCTCACTACAGATGGAACTTTGATCGGCTGGTAAGTTGATAAGCAGATAAAATAATACTAATGCATTAAAAGGGGCAATAATGAATACAACCAAATATCTCCAAGTAGTGCAAACAGAGTGAGTCCAATGGTAATGAGCGGCATTTCTGGAAAAACGATCACTGGTGTTGATGTAGGTCGTCATCACAATTTATTTTTGACATCTGATGGACTTGTTTATACAATGGGGTCGAATCAGTTCGGTCAACTTGGTTATTCAGGAGGTAACACCACAGTTCCAATTCAAGTAAATACTGGTTCTGCTACAGGATCAATCACTAATGTCTATGCTGGTTATTATTCTTCATTCTTCACCACAATCAACAATCAATCGTATGCATTTGGTCAAAATGTTTTGGGAAACCTGGGAATTAATACTTATAACAATCAATATAGCCCTGCATTAATACCTTACAACTTTGGAGGCAAAGTGACCATTAACTCCGTGCTTAATACTACTATTTTCGTGAGACAATCGACCCAGTTCGCTTATAGCTGTTATGGTATATCATATCAAAACAAATTTGTATGTGGTGGTAGAGGTAGATGTGTAGCACAGGACACTTGTGTTTGTGACAGCGAACTCGTGACTGGAAAAGATTGTGCTCCCTTGGCGAATAACCTTGTTACCACCCTCGTTTCTGGATTGAGTAGTCCATGGAAAGTAGCTGTTGACAGTGTTAATAATCTTGTTTATTTTTCAGATACTGATAATCACAGAGTGTATCGATTGAATAGAACCAACATGGTAATTTCATTATTCGCTGGTACTGGTAGTGCAGGTTCTACTGGTGATGGTAGCGCTGCCACATCTGCTACTTTATATTCTCCATGGGGTCTATTAATCGATAGTGTTAGAAACTTGGTCTATATCGCCTCAAGAGATGCTCATTGTATTAGAGTGGTCAACACAAATACCAACGTCATTACTACATTTGTAGGATTGTGTGGAACATCGGGTACTACGGGTGCTACTAATTTTACAGATGCAAGATTTAATAAGCCTCTGGGTCTTACACACGACCCTGTTAATAATATAATATTCGTTGCAGATTCTTTAAACGGTTGTGTCAAATCACACAATCCCTCATCACAAACTGTAAGTGTATTCGCAGGAGCTTGCGGTACATCTCAATACTCTGGTAACTTTGCTTCTGCAACCAATGCAAGATTTCAACTACCTACCGGTATATTTTATGATTATATCAATAATTTCTTTTATATCGCCGATCCACAATCTGGTTATGTTCGATTTATTGATCCATACAATAATGTTATCCCACTTACTCCAAATACACAATTTCCTCAGCCTCAAGATGTTACCTACGACTCTGCTAATGGTATCTTGTATATTACACTATCTGGATCCAATAATATTGTAGCTTATAGTAGATCGACGCTAAGTTTTACTTATCTTGTAGGAAGTTCCAGTGGTAATTCTGGTAATTCTGGGTTCAATTATGGAAGCGCCATTAGTAGTTATTGGAAATATCCAGCTGGTATAGCGTTCGATGCAAGCACAAACTCCTTGTATGTATGTGATTTGCAAAATAATGCAATCCGTGTTATTGTTAATGTCAATTACAACCCTACACCTCCATATCCAAACTATTATGTTGCCACTCAAAAAACACCTGCTGGCTTAAGTGGTCCGAAAAAGGTAGTAGTCGACTCAGTAAATGCGCTTGTGTATTATACTGGTTCCAATAGTGTGTATGTTTACAATCGTTTGACTGGAGTTACTAGTGTTTTTGCAGGCACAGGTACCTCTGGATCAAGTGGTGATGGTGGTGCAGCTACCAATGCCACGTTGGCAAATCCCATGGGTCTTGCAGTTGATAATATCAATAATTTGGTATATATCGCAACTTATGATGCTTATTGTGTAAGAGCAGTGGATCGCAACACTGGACTTATTTCTACTTTCATCGGATCGTGTGGTACCTCTGGAAATACAAATGGTATATTGAGTTCAGCTCAGGTTGGTAACATCCATGGTATCGCCATCGACTCTATCAATAATTTGGTGTATTTATCAGACTTGAGTAATTCTTGTATAAGAATGGTCAATCGTAGTTCTAATACTGTGTCTACATTTGCTGGTCAATGTGGAACTTCTGCTTATTCGGGAGACGGTGGTGCTGCTACTTCCGCAAGGCTTCAAAAACCATCAGGAATAGCATATGATAGTTCCATCAACACATTATATATTTGTGATCCAAGTAGTGGTTTTGTAAGAGTCGTAAATACAAATACCAATGTGATAAGTGGATTTAGCAGTAACATACAGTTGGCTCAACCAGTAGATATAACCATTGATACATCCAGAAACTACGTTTGTTTCGTATGCGGTGGTGCTCATGCTCTTTATTGTTATAGCCGCACCTCCAACACATACACAATGGTAGCTGGTAGCCCTAATTATGTATATGGATATAATGATAGCAGTAGTTTGTTGCAAGTGGTCAGGTTTGCTAATCCACAGGGCGTTTCATTTGACCCTACCTTCAATATTACTTACATTGCTGATACAAATAACAATGCCATTCGTTACCTGTCCCAATATAATTTATGTTATAATATGCCATCTACTAATGGCAACGTTTGCACTGGTAATGGAAATTGTACAAACACTGACACTTGTGTGTGTAACTCCAATGTATATGGACAAAAATGTGAGAGATTTAAGTGCTACGGAGTATGGACGAACAGTACATTTACTGGATGTTTTAATAATGCTACTTGTGTGAGTCCAGATAAATGCTTGTGTAGACCAGGTTATTATGGTGCACAATGCGAGGCTTACAATTGTTATGGAACGCTTTATAATAGCACAACTACATGCTCAGGTTATGGTAGCTGCATAGCACCGGACACATGTTCATGTAATGTAAATTATTTAGGAGCTAATTGTAATGTATGGCTTTGTGGTGGTGTTCTGTCGAATAGTAGTAACATTTGTTCCAACAATGGACTCTGTAGCTCACCAGCAATATTAAAAACATATCCTGCCTTAGGACCTGGAAGATCGGGTGCAACTTCTTTTAGTTATTATAATATGGGAGGTGCAGTTGATATTTTTAGTTTTTGGGGAGGAAATTGGCAAGATAGTGCACAATGGGGATATTCTTCATTGAGTTTAACCACTCAACGTTATTTCGTTCAAGGTGGAGGTGTACGCTACCTCCAACTCAGTCCAAATGATTTTGTGAAAAATGTAACTATTTTCGCGTCCAATAGTGTTATCCATTGCTTCTCCTTTGTGACTAGAAATAATGTTACTTATTATTCGGCAAATCTTGATTTTTGCAGGCTCAGATCTGACGGAGCAGTCAATAGTTTGAATTTCACTCTTGCGGATCAAGAATACATTGTTGGATTCTATGGTACATGGTCGAGTAGCGCTCCTATCGGTTTGACTTCTTTGGGTGTATACACTCAATTGCCAGGAAGTGGATGTCAATGTAATCCTAATTATTATGGTGTAGATTGTAGTACTACATTATGTTATGGAAGGAGTTCAAGATTATCCACCGTTTGTAGTGGTAATGGAACATGCGTTGGCTACAACAACTGTAGTTGTAGTGCTGGGTACTATGGCCAACAATGCGAGGCGTTTAATTGTTATGGAGTAATATCTAATAGTAGTTCAGTTTGTGGTGGAGGAGGAACATGTGTTTCGCCAAATACTTGTATTTGTAGACAAGGATATAGTGGTGTTAACTGCGATGTTTATTATTGTAATGGAGCATTATACAACAGTACTAGTGTGTGCTCTGGTAATGGTATCTGCGCCACGCCATCTATTCTTAAGACATATCCTGCATTGGGACCCGACAAAGCAGGCTCAACTCCGTTTAGCTACTATAATATGGCTGGAACTGTTGACATCTTCAACTTCTGGGGTTATAGTTGGCAGGACAGTGCTCAGTGGGGTTATTCTACATTAAACTATACAACACCCAAGTATTATACAAATGGCGGTAGTCAATGGTTTTTACAGCTACAACCTGGCGATTATGTAAAGAATGTTACAATCTACTACTATAACAACATCAACTGTATGACATTTACCACTAAAAACGGAGTATTTTACAAGTCAGCGGAAACTGGATTTTGTGAGATAAACACAGCACATCAAAATGGAGCAAGAAATGTAACGTCATACCAGCTTGTAGACAATGAAAACATTGTTGGCTTTTATGGAACATGGATATCTAACGGCAGCTACATAGGAGTATTGACATTAGGAATGTACACACAACTACCAGGAAGTGGATGTCAATGTAATGCTAATTACTATGGTGTAAATTGCGGACTAACAACGTGCTATGGCAGAGGATATACTTCAGCTGGAGTATGCAGTGGAAATGGAACATGCGCAGCATACAATAGTTGTAGTTGCTACCCTGGATATTATGGACAACAATGTGATGCATATAATTGTTATGGTATTATTTCGAATAACACAAATGTATGCTCCAACAATGGTACTTGTACTGGCCCTGATCGATGCACTTGTAGAGCTGGTTATTATGGACAGCGATGCGAAGCATATGGATGTTATGGAGTAATATCTAATAGCAGCTCAGTTTGTGGAGGAGGAGGAACATGTGTGTCCCCAAATACATGTGTTTGTAGACAAGGCTACTCTGGAGTTAACTGCGATATCTATTACTGCAATGGAGCATTATACAACAGCACTGGTATGTGCTCTGGTAACGGTATATGTGCATCACCATCTATTCTCAAAACATATCCTGCTGTTGGTTTAGGCAGAGCAGGTGCTACACCATTTAGCTACTATAATGTATCTGCAACTGTCGACTACTTCTCATTCTGGGGAGATTACTGGCAAGATAGCTTACAGTGGGCATACTCAACAATAAACCTCACAACATCAAGATACTACATGAGCGGAGGACAGAAGTTTATTTTGCAATTAGAACCTGGCGACTATGTAAAGAATATTACAATCTATCATGGAAATAACATCAACTGCTTCACTTTCACGTCAAAGAATGGCATATTCTATAGATCAGCTACAGAAAGGTTCTGTGCAGTAAACACTAGTCTGTACAACGGTGCATTTAACTCTTCGTCATATGCACTTGAAAACAACGAGAACATTGTTGGATTTTATGGAGCATGGGCACCGAACGGAACAATAGGAATTGTATCAGTAGGATTGTATACACAACTAGCAGGAAGTGGATGTCAATGTAACCCCAACTACTTCGGAGTAGACTGTGGTCTTACTACATGTTACGGAAGTGGATCAAAATCAGTTGGAGTCTGCAGTGGAAATGGTATATGCGTTAGTTATAATAATTGCTCTTGCTTTACTGGATATTACGGTTTAAGATGCGAATCTTTTAATTGTTACGGTGTTGCTAGTAACAGTAGCAATGTATGCTCAGGTGGAGGATCTTGTGTATCAGCAGATACATGTACCTGTAGGACAGGTTATAATGGACCGCAATGTACACCAAATATTTGTGCTAATGTTTATGCCAATGATAGTAATGTGTGTTCAAGAAACGGAATATGTAGTTCGTCATCTGTTCTTAAGACATATCCTGCATTGGGACCCGACAAAGCAGGCTCAACTCCATTTAGCTACTATAATATGGCTGGAACTGTTGACATCTTCAACTTCTGGGGTTATAGTTGGCAGGACAGCGCTCAGTGGGGTTATTCTACATTAAACTATACAACACCAAAGTATTATACAAATGGCGGTAGTCAATGGTTTTTACAGCTACAACCTGGCGATTATGTAAAGAATGTTACAATCTACTACTATAACAACATCAACTGTATGACATTTACCACTAAAAACGGAGTATTTTACAAGTCAGCGGAAACTGGATTTTGCGTGATAAACACAGCACATCCAAACGGAGCGAGAAATGTTACATCATATCAGCTTGTTGACAACGAAAACATTGTTGGCTTTTATGGAACATGGATATCTAACGGCAGCTACATAGGAGTATTGACATTAGGAATGTACACACAACTACCAGGAAGTGGATGTCAATGTAATGCTAATTATTATGGTGTGGACTGTAGTCTTACGCTATGTTATGGAAAATCATCACAACTCTCGACAACATGTAACAACGGAACATGTGTTGGCTTCAATAACTGCAGTTGTTTACCTGGATACTATGGACAACAATGTGATGCATATAATTGTTATGGTATTATTTCGAATAACACAAATGTATGCTCCAACAATGGTACTTGTACTGGCCCTGATCGATGCACATGTAGAGCTGGTTATTATGGACAGCGATGCGAAGCATACGGATGTTATGGAGTAATATCTAATAGCAGCTCAGTTTGTGGAGGAGGAGGAACATGTGTGTCCCCAAATACATGTGTTTGTAGTAGTGGATATTCCGGGGATAACTGCGACAATTGGAATTGCTACAACATTGCCAAAAACAATAGCTCCGTCTGTAATGGAAGAGGAACCTGCACCTCTTTAAACAATTGTGTTTGCAGTTCAGGATATACTGGTTTGAACTGCAGTACAGCACCAACACCCACTCCAACTCCTACCCCATCTCCAACTCCAACAAAAACATCTACTCCTACTCCTACTTCAACGCCTACCTCAACGCCTACCCCATCTCCAACACCTTCCCCAACTCCAACGCCCACTCCAACGCCTACTCCAACTCCAACTACCAATCCAACAACAATATCTACTCCAACACCCACTCTAACGCCTACCTCAACACCTACCCCGACTCCAACACCTACCCCGACTCCAACGCCTACTCCAACTCCAACTACCAATCCAACTATCACTCCAACAATAATATCTACTCCAACACCTACTTCAACGCCTACCCTATCTCCAACACCTACCCCAACGCCTACTCCAACTACCATTCCAACAATAATATCTACTCCAACACCCACTCCAACCGCGTCTCCAGCTACAATACTCACTCCTACATCAACTCTAATACCCACATCTACTCTGAATCTTTCTTCAACACCGACCTCAACACCTACTTCAACAACACTATCCACCTCAACTCCTAGTAACTCACTAACACCCACTCAAACTTCAACAACCACCTCCACACAAACTCCAACAATATCTCCGACTTCTACACCAATACAAAGTACCACACCTACTATTCAAACCACGGTAACCTCAACATCTATTCCTACTACTACATCTACTTCTAATCCAACACTGACTCCAGTATTGACTCCTACTCCCACACTAATTTCAACTACTCCAGCATTAATATCTAGTCAAACACAATCTCCTACGTCCACCTCAACTCCTACGACCTCTACTACTTCCCAAACACTCACACAAACCTCAACACCAACATCAATCCCGACAACCAATCAAGCCCCTACCGCGACAATCACCTCGACGCCAACTATAACATCAACTCCAACATCTACCCCTACTCAGACAATTACACCAATTGTTACGGCCACTGCAACTCTAACTACTGCTTCAATTACAACTCCATCTTTCACTCTCACGCCAACACCCACGCTCACATCCACATCCATCTTCACCCTGACACCAACTTCTACTACTGGCACTTCTTCTACTCCAACTTTAACATCAACACTCACTCAAACTCCTACTCCTACACCCACACTTACTTCTTTACAATATACAGTTGCCTTCTCTCAGAGTGGCGTAACTATAATGTACTTTTATAATTCAACTACAAATACATCTACTGTGTTGTCGTCGTCAATTGTTAATGGAGTTGAAACAATAACAGTAATTAAATCTGGACTACAGGGTGTAGTTGCTCAGATCATTCCTACAACCACTACTAACAACACTGATATTATTGTCTCTACAATTAACAGCGGAGGAGCGACTACTACTCTATCACAACTAAATGTGGTACCAAATAGTAACATTTCTCTAGTAGCAGTACTTAATGGAACTACTACTAATGTTGTTCCGGTGTATGACCCCACTACAAAAACCACTTCTGTTTTGATTTCTACTTCTACTAGTGGTGGATCTGCATTGACTTCTGTTTCAGTTCCTAGTATTTCTCAACCTACAGCAAGCGTGTTAACTGATTCATCTGCACCGACTTCTAATGTATCAGTTATTTCAGTGTCTTCGTCTGGTGGTAGTCTATTAGTATTTACTGTTTATAACAATGTGACTGGTGCAACAACTGCGTATATCGTCGCATCGAATGCTAACAGTAGCACTGCTACTATTAGTAGTTTTGATACAAGTTCAAAAACAACTACTGTTTCTAATACAATCAGTGTTACACCTGGTTATACACCAGTTCTGACTACTACTAGTACCGGATACTCTGTTTCTGTAGGTTCGAATACTGCCGTTGTAATACCAAGCACGACTACTTCAACTAACTCCAGTACAAGTTTGAATATTGCAGTCGTTATTTCCACACCTACTCCTACACCAACACAGTTATCAGCTACCACACCGTCACCTACTCTCACTCCAACCTTGATTCCTACATCTGTTCCTTCTCTAACTCCCTCTTCCACTCCCACCCAAGCACCAGTCACTACTACTATAAATGCACTCACCTCCACGCCTACATCTACGCCTACCTTAACAACAATCTCAACAAGTACATCATCCGTAACACCAACACCAATTACGTCATCTACTATTACACCTACTCCATCCCCAACTGTCAATAGAACACCAATACCTACTTTAGTTCAAACTCCATCTCCTACTCCTACTGCTTCATTGTACACAGTAGGTTTTATTCAAAATGGAGTTACAGTAATGTACTACTACAACACTACAACAAACACATCAGTGGTCTTATCTACCTCAGATATCAATGGAACACAAATCACAACAGTGATCAAATCAAACATACCTGGCGTAGTTTCTCAAATAGCTCCCACAACTACAACTAGTACAGTAGATGTTGTTGTTTCGTCATATAGCGGAGGTGTAACCACCGTCAGTCAATTGAATTTGGTACCTGATAGTAACGTAACACTAGTTACATTTATAACAGGTAGTCCAAGTAACATTGCCACGGTATACAACCCAACGACACAAACTACATCCATATTGGTATCTACTTCGAATAGTGATGGATCCACTGTGTTGAGCAGTGTATCTGTTCCAAGTATTTCACGTTCTAATTCGTCTACAATTTCAACGTCATCTACGCCAGCAGCGAATGTCTCTGTTGTAAGTGTGACTGCATCTGGAGGATCAATCGTTGTATTTACCGTTTACAATAATGCTACTGGACATTCATCTGCTTATTTCTTAACTATTACAAACTCATCTAGTAATACGGCGACTATAACCAACTATAATATAGAAACAAAAACAATTACAACTTCTAATACCATCAGTGTAACTCCTGGTCATACACCATCGCTCACTTCATCTGAAACTGGTTATTCAATTTCGGTGGGGGGTGATAGCGCGGTTGTGATTCCAGCAGTAGTAAGTAGCTCTAATTCTACTTTACCAGTGGCAGTTGTTATAAGTACACCTTCTCCCATCCCAACGCCGACTCCAACACAAACACCAACGTCATCTGCTTCGTGGCTATGCTATGGTACACTCAATTACAATAGCAATGTTTGCAGTGGAAAAGGAATTTGTACTTCAACTAACCAGTGCACTTGCAATATTGGTTACTTTGGAACAACTTGTCAGATCTCATCTACTCCAGCGTATACTTGGAATAATTCTACTGTTGTATTTTATTATGATGATTCTACGCTCAAATCAACAATTGTGTCGATTTCTACTAGTGCTAATGGAACTACAATCCAAACTGTTTTACAAAGTAACATCAGTGGCGTTATTACGAGCATAAATAGAGGACAAAGTACCGTCGGTGGTTCTACTGAATTAATTGTAGCTGCCGCAAACCCGGATAACACTACTACGGTTATCAAAGTCTCCAACAGTTCTACTACTAATATTGCGGTCATTAATGGCGTGGTGAGCAGCTTAGCTACTAGCTTTAATCCTATAACAAACTCTTATAATCTTTTAGCGTCATCCGTGTCACAAAATGGTACTACAGTTATGAGCCAAATTGTAGCTCCACAAAATATCAGTCAACCAACCACTGTTTCTACTCTATTAACAGCTAATGCTGGTACTGTGATTCTACCATTCTACGTGTACGATAACTCTACAAATACATATTCTGTATTAGCTGTAATATCAAACCCATCAAGTACTAGTGCTACTATTGTCAGTATCGAAGCACCAAGTAATAGCAGCTCAACACCTGTGGTATCAACGGTAAGTACAGTAACCAAACAAGCTGGTACTGTACCAACAATCGACACTTCTGGCGGCAAATATACAGTTTCGCTAGGAAATAATTCTACTGCGTCAATTCCTTCTACTGGAACTCCTAATACCATTTTTATTGTCGTGTCATCTCCTACACCTGTTCCAACCCCAACTCCCTTCACAACCCCTACTAGAACTCCCACTTTAACTCCTACTATAACTCCCACTGCGACTACGTCATACACCACAACCAATGCTCCAACTAGTAGCCCAACCACTGCTCCAACTACTGTATCGCCCACGAATGCAGCTGTAACTACTCCTGCCATAACCCCTGTTATAACTAACGCTCCATCTAGCTCAGACAGTTCACAAGTTGTATTAGATAGTAGTAAAGACATGAGCGAAATTTTTAAGGGATCCACATCAGTCATCCCTGGCTCTGAAACGGAACCAGCCAATTTCACCTCGACAGCGTTAGGAGTTGTTATGGCATCTTCGTTCCCTGCAGGAATAAAATCACGTCGTGTACTGGTTACTCAATCAAAAACACCAATCAATGCAAAGAGAGGTATTTGTGTATTCAGTATAGATGCGTCAAGTTCATATGGAAAAGCAGTTGAATTTTGGTTCGCAGCTAGTTCAAATAATTATGTTTCCTTGTCAGTTAATTATGAAGAAAGTAGCAATACCAAACACTTGGAATTGGTGATGAGTTCTTCATCTTTTAGAGAGATTGGTAAGAGGGTATTGTGTCCCTATCTACCAAATGTCAAATATTCGTCAACAATCGATGCTGTTTATAATGGAACCTCATTCCTCCTACAAGGACACTTGACGAACTTTGCCGACAAAACAACTATGTGCCATGTTTCAATGTCGATACCATCAACCAGCTTTGATGTTGTAACCTACTTCAAACAAGACTACGCTATATCAGTTTCACAAAGTAACTTCTTGTTTAACAATTCCATTGCTGTGGCAAGAAATATTAAAGACTCGGCCACGACACTAAATGCCACAATATCAACAGTGTTCATTCAAAATATCAACATTTCATCATCAAGCTCCTCAAGCAGCACTACAATGAATGGTCCATCAAGCATTCAATCAATTGGCCTCATTATTGCCATAATAGTTCCCATTGCGCTCTTTTTAATCGTGACTGTTCTGTTTGTCACAGTGATCTTTGTTATTATTTATTTGAAGAGGAAGAATAAGGTACACGACATAAAGGACGTCATGTTGACAGATCCACACGACACATGATATAGTCAAAAAGATGATAATAGCAAATAAATTTATTTTTTTTCAGCAAGTAGTGTTGGAAGTATTTTTGTGTACTCTGGACTTTCAATAAAATCTGAGTCAAACACTTTTTTTTGTAACAGTTTTTCTATCAACCCTGCAGCATTTTCAAACACATGTTTACCCTCTGAAGCCTTTTGCAGGTAATGATCATCGCGCTTAATGGAAGGAGTGCCGTCAGCGTCAATATCAAAACATTTTATTAAATTAAAGTATTCGGAGCCGAGAGAACCTGAAATGTCAAACTTCGATGTTGAAGTGAAATATTTAGTAAACAACTGGTTGGACAGTGTGGACGGATCAACGCTTGACTTTCTTCCTGTTACATTAAAGTTACCGTATGAAGAGATTAGTAAATCCAAGTCGTCGAAGAACTTTATCAGGTTGAGATAGTTAGGGCTTCTACTTTGAACGTATTCCGAAAACGCACTTCTTGATGGCAGATGGGACATTACGTCTTTGAACCTTTGCTCCCCCTCTTCTTTGGTTACGTGTTGAAGACTCTTTTGATGGTCCTTTTTATAAAAATCTAAAATTACGTTTAATGTTTGTGATCTGATGTTGCTTACATGTTCGTATGAACTTTTCAATGTGTTGAGGTCTATACCACAAATCATTCGACTTGTAAATGCTCAAGGGCGTCTTTTTATACTTTGATATGACTATGACTGATGGAGGCCTTATATCGTCCGGAACATCAATTGTTAATGACTCTCCAAATTGTGCACTTTTTCTTATGGAAGCTCTTTTGACCTCAAGTGACTTTCTGTTTGTCAATAAATTGGCGCTCAATCTCTTTAACTTTTTTTTCAATGTCATGTCCACAATGTCATAGTGAGATGCAATGGACTCCTTTATGTCGGTTATAACTTTGAAGGTGAATCCGTAAGATTCCACTGCAACATCAACGGTATCCTGATTCTCATCGGTTACACATATGACCTCTCCTCCAAGGGATCTGAGTGATTTGGTGTAATCATTCAAATCTTTCAAGTACACTTCACAGTATTCTGGGAACTTTTCCGTGCAAAAGACCAATATAGTGTACCTAAAGCTTGGTAGGGCCTTTTTGACGATATCTAATGGCTGCTCTTTATTTGATTGATTATAAAAGTCGCACAACGGGCAAACTCCGTCTTTTGATTTTAGTTTATTCAAACAACTCGCGCACAAAACGTGTCCACATGGCTCCAATGGGCGTGGAAGTGATTCTGGCTTTTTCTTTAGCAGGGATAGAGTGTTACTGTTATCAGCATCGCATCTCGCACAGTGACAATGAACCATTTGTGTTTCTTTTTTCCTTCACAAAATTGTTTCATTAAAAGTGTCAATGTCGCACCAAATAAAGTAATTAAGATGGTCGGTTTGTGACCCTTCAAACAGTATAACCGCAAGATGACTTATAACAAATAAGATGAGAACTTTCTGATACTATTTGTGCTGCAGTATTTCCATTTGTGAGGATAAGTTCAGTCCAATTCTGAATCAATAATTTACTGCTGGTGTTTTCCAACATTTTTATACAATTATAAAGATAAACCTTTATTACTTTTATCATTTCAATTTTCTATTATTTCCTTCATACCAGTATCTATCATTCTTTCAAAACAAAACCATTTGACAACCAAAATTCAGGAAGTTTAGAATTTGCAGAAATACCTCTTCAAAAAGACAATCAAATAAATCGCTCCACAAACATACAATGGAAGAAACACATTGACATAACTCAAGTACAAGCTCTTGTTACCAAACACCAAGTACTCCAGACCATCCAGCTTCAACGAAAAAGATATAACGGTGTAAATGACCGGAAGAGAAAATAACAACACAACCTTCATCTCCCTACGAGACGTGTGACTAGAAAGTACGATTACAACTGCAGCGATAAAAGTAGCCCACATGGGAATCGTGATTATCACCCAATACAGATTCAAAACATTCTCCAACCTACAAAACACAAGAGTCAATTGGAAAGTGCTAATTACATTCAACAAAATCCCCATCATGAACATGATTTTGGATTCATACACATAAACATTAACCCAGTGGGTGTATGTTAAAAACAAATAACAAAAAGAATACCCAATCACAGAAATTAGAACATTCCATCTAGATTGAATCAATCCAGACTCTCGCAGAAAGATACCGACGGAAACAATTGGCATCCATGCGAAACTACCAATAATTGCATACGTGTTGCGTAGGCTATTTATTAATAGTTTGTGCTCATTGGATGCCTCGCTTCGATACCTTTCATATTTCTTAACATATGTATATTCGTTAAACACCATCATGAGGGCCATAAGAATGTAAGGAATGCTAAATAAAATAACGGAAGGAATTTGATATGCTGCATTACTTGATATAATGTCATCAAGCATTAATGGTGCTTGAATGGTTAGGTAAATTAGTCCCAGAAAAGCACATCCTGACAGTGCTATAAAGTAGTAACTCGAGTAATTAAAAAGTAGAGATTCGATACGTTCTCCTTGATGTTTGTGGTATATATTTTTTGTAGTAATTAAATATTGCTCTGGTGTTTCTTTTGACCATAGATCTCTTCCCCTCGAAATTGACCGCCACCTTCGGCAAGTATTTCCACACAATATCTTTTGAGAACAATTCAAATACGAAAATATCGTTCCAATCAGTTCATCCGGTAAATGCTTGTATGATTGAATGGTCATCGTCGGATCCGCTCAACCTTGTTGTATAATAAATATAAATAAATCGCGAAGAGATCAAAATAAAATAACACATACATTACAACATTTTATTCAAACACAAATCATAACAAGCAACTCCCCTCAAGGTATTAGCACAAGACTTGATGCACTCTTCACTAGAACCAAATTCATTCTGACTCATAAACTTCTTGACCATCTCCTGATTCACCAAATCAAAATCTTCAACAGGTTTGAACAACCCATCAAGATAAACTTGTTGAAAGTGACATCCCAAATTAGCAGGCATCATTCTAAACAATGCATGTATATAAGGTGCTTGTGTCTCTCCGGTGACCACATCATCTGGATTTCCAAAGTAATCCGCATTACACACAATGTATTTAACGTTCTTCACGTGGGTGAATCCCATTCGTTCGGGTGGGACGGTCGTCACGATGTCGTGTCTTTCTCCTACGTACCACGAAGCTGGATAGACTGATTGGTAAGTAGTGCTGCGTGATACCATCTTGTTGTAAATGTCAACGAATTGTGCATCTCCTACTCTTGGCGAAGCAAATGTCATGGCGGTCATGTGCGAATCAGCGGATGGGTTCTTGTCGATGGTTCCGAATGTGCTTAATGTTGCTAGTGCGCCACCCTTGGAATGACCTGTCATGATGACTTGGTAACCTGCTTTGAGGAATGTGTTGATTTGTGCCTCGACGGCTGGTTGTAGCATCTTGTAATGCATTTGGAATCCAGAGTGCAGGTGACCACAATTGGTCTTGTTGGACGCAAATGAACAATTTACTAATGTGGCCTTCATGTCTCCGAATATCCAATCGTTGACTACATTGTCCCATCTATCCCCATGAACTACTAATTCTGTACCTCTGAATGACACGACGGCAACTCCTAATTTTTCGTTTACGGTGACCATGCCATGAGAGTTGATTCTTTCTAGTTCGTAGTGGTACTCATTCACGATACTCCAATCGGATCCACACTTTGTGATTCTCTTTTTTAAATCAAAATCAGTGAGCGAGTGACCGATAAACTTCTAACGTTAAGTGTAAAAAATGTTGACTGGTAGTGAGATGATTACTTTGGCGACGGTTTGGTAGGTAAGCCAGGATATGAACATGGCAAAAGTATGAGTGTTGCACTCTCCCATTCTTTCCTCCAAAGAGGTGTCTCTTCCTGTGTGTGGCTTTGGATTGTATGTGCAATGTCTGTGAGAAGATTCTGCACTATATCTACCAACGGGCTGTATTTGATCGCAGCTGGGTATGCAATAACCTAAACTGGTGTGACTGTTGATTTTTTAAATCGTTTTTGTTACCTGCAAAGAAATATTCATCTTTGGTTTTGCATACCTCCGGTAACTTGATTGAAGTTACAGCCATGACCAAGCACAGCACAAGAATGAGTACTGGCTTCATCAAATTGATTGGAATAATGATCCTTTTTCTCCTTATTTTTGTAGTAACTGATTGTAAGGTTCTATAAATAGGGTGAAGGTTTCTGCACTTTAAGGGTAACGCCACTCCCTTACTTTCCTATGATAACGACCTGTGCTGAATAAAACTGTCGTTATACTATAAAATTCGCTGTCATCAATCATCATTAAAAAAATGTCGAATCGAACATTTTTGATCAGTTTTTAAATTGATCGATCGGCCCGTATGACTCTTTGTTGTATGATTAATTGCATTATAATGCCGGTAATATTTTTTGCATTACTGCACCTGCATCGTTTTGCAAACTCGAAGGTGGAGTGATCGCCTACTGCGTAAACAACCCTTTATTCTTTGTGCTGTATTACTGTGTGAACTTGTCATCCTATTTTTAATTGCATAGTTATGATAGATTACACTGTGTGAAAGCGCTTAAGACGATAATAGTCCATTACTGATAAAAATTCGAACGTGATACCATGCGTTACCCGTTGATGGTTGTTTGTTCGTTTGTGCTTGCTGACGTTGATTACGAAGTCTTTTGTAAAGGTAAAGTCGCAAAAATCTGTGTGTTGGATGGTCACCAATGGTGATGAATTCGCTTTTTACAGCGCCTCCTCGGATGTTTTGAGAAGGTAAGTGGTGGG
This sequence comes from Acrasis kona, assembly GCA_026419775.2. Classification (NCBI taxonomy): domain Eukaryota; phylum Heterolobosea; class Eutetramitea; order Acrasida; family Acrasidae; genus Acrasis; species Acrasis kona. The sequence goes on from JAOPGA020001019.1 coordinate 43,122, forward strand.
GAAATTTAAATACTTACACACAAGAGAGCAGCGACGAAAAGTGAACAACTTGCAAAACTTTATCAATTGTTCAAAGAATACAAACAAGAATGCTTCGAAAGTAAGGGGAACGTTAGAATCAGTTCAAGTGACACATTATAGACTCAATGTTGAGTATACAAGCGGATGCCATGGATCACGACTTAATCCCAAACAACGACTCAGACTCAGAGGTTGAGTTAGACGCAGATTCATACAACAATAGTTCTGTTGTTACTAATGATAAACCCCTTGTGGATGCACCTCCTCCAATTAACAAGCAAGCCATATCGTTTGCTGCCCATCCCTACCATCCATCACATTCTTTGTACAGTCCTAAAGCAGGCATTCCACTCTTGCATCCAAAACAAGAATTTCTTATCGACCAATTATCACGCTCAGAACATTTTCTTGTAGATCTTGAATCATCAACACAAAAGTATCAAAGACGGAATGACAAAATCATTAACATGAAGCAACTCTCCAATAATCCCTCATTAAATTACACGATACAAACAAATAAACTCGATCATGGAATTGGAACTATACTCAGTCATGGATCATTACAAAACTTTTCAAACACTTTAACAAGGTGCGTAAAGAGACCCTATCTACGAGTATGCGAGATTGAAAAACTAAAGAAGTTGAACCAAAAAGATTTATTAAACATGGGACTCATTCACGGAGACTTGATACATTATCCATTCACACAAGAAGAAATTGAAATCATTCATGCGGAGTCAGAAAAGCAAAACGATAATGAAGACGACGACGATGACACCCATCAAAGCAAAACAAAATACGTTCCTTCGTACATTCTCAACATTTGCAAAATACTTCCGTGGAGGTCACCCGACGACATTACTTCATACTTACAGGACGCAAGTAATTTCACATCCCAACACCCATCATCCATTCAGTTCCAATACATTAATCCTGTCCGAAAAGAATCAGTCATGGACTGGTGCAGAGATTTCCGATCCAAACAAGATCACACCAGTCAAGTAAGCATGCAAAGAAACTTGAGTCGCATTTTATGGAAGAATGCATCCTTCAAGGTGAGCGACCGAACGTGCATTGAAGTGGGACATCGTTTCGGAAGTGATCCCGTGGACGCAAAGTTTGACTCAACAGGTCAATATTTGGCAATAGCCACCACAGAAAAGCCGCCAAACGCTGGTATTTATAACTTGGTCAACTCAACTTTTATAGAGTTATCTGGACACAACGAAACTGTTAGTGATGTCCAGTTCTGTGGACAAGAGGATTCGTGCGTGGTGACGTGCAGCTACGACTCAAAGATTAATGTATGGGATAAGCAGACTGGTACTTTGAAAACATCATTAAATCAAAACAACAATAACAACAATCAAACCGTTCCCATTCACACAGGAGCCATTAATTACCTTGCACCACATTTTAACTCCAACATACTTGCCAGCTGCGGAAGTGACAATCGGATACTACTTTGGAACATTTTTGATGGAACATTACTTTCACAAGTGGACAAAGGGAAGGAATATGCCGAAATACATTTTGGACGGGAGCACTCTCAAGACATTTTGTATGGCATGACAATTACGAATCAAGGTACGGGACTCTTGAAGGCATGGGACATTGTTAATGGAAAAGCAATTAATAAATTTACCACACATAGTGGTTTTGAGAGCATGTGTATTAGTCGTGATGGTAGAATGTTGGCTGGTGGTGGTAGTGACGGTTCTATAAAAGTTTTTGACTGTAAGAGCGATCTTAACATTACGCAGCGTATTGTCGTTCCTGACATGCATCACAAGTCCGTTGTAAATATTGGTTTTAGTTCGTGCGGTACGTACCTCCAATCATGCGGTGCTGATGCACGTGTCAATGTATATGACGTTCGCATGTCTCATAAATTTATACTTCAAATTAGCCACGAGGAGTTTACATTCCACCAAGATGCTGAGGATCGACCAATGTGGGGCTCATGGACTAATCAGTTAGGAGTAAACCTGCTTGCTACCGGTGGTGAGGATGGAATTGTAAAAATATGGGACATTAGCAGTGGTGAACAGATTAATACCATACCTGTTTCTCCAGGGAACAGAGTCTACACGCTTCACTTTTCTCCCTTTGATGATATGTTGGTTGCTGGTACTGATAAGGTCTTGGATACATCTTCTGCGAAGATCAATATTTACACAATACATTCAGAAGAAGATAAATAAAGATAACTTTCAATGTATATGGTTTGTGGTTGTGAAAAGAACATAAAACACATTAATTTAAAGAAAAGGTTTTTAAGGCAGACTTTGTCCATTATACAATTTAGTTCTCAAATTCGTATCCCTTGGGCTTGTGGGCACCAGTGGCTGAGTTCAACTTCTTGACGATTTCATCCTTGGATAGATCATCCTCGCTGGAGGCATATACTTCAGCGTGGAATCCGTTGAACAACTTGGCGAAGGCGCTCTTGTGTGTTGATACACGTGCACGCTTCAAGGGTACTAGCTTGCTTCCCAAGAATGTGACGAAGACGAACTTAGTGCGTCTTGAATCATCATCGACGGCAATAACTCTGAAGACACCGTATAGAGCCTTGTCATCAGATAATTGCTTGACGAATTCATCATATCCACCAGTTCCCTTTCCTACCAACTTGACCTTGATGTTTTGCTTGTCGCTGTTCTCCTCATCATAGCCGAGAAGCATCCAGTTAGTCTTTCCACCTTCGGCACGGATTTCTGACCAGGCTTCGTTGATTGCGGAGTCGTTCAAATCAAGTGACATGTCTTAGTGTATTGTTTTTTGTTGGGTGAGAATAAAAAGTTTAACCACGGCAAGTTTATAAAAATACCAACGTGCCACGTTGACAGCTTGTCCATCAAAAAATTTAATCCACCAATCGGTGGACATCATTTTGATGGACATGCAAGTCAATGACTAATTGGAGTACATTGACTGTTCGTGCGCTTACAACCTCGCACACAATGGTAATACGCATACAAAAACAATATTACTATTAGTATAATAATAATTCAATTCTTTATTAACTATGAATCCTCTCCAAAAAAGAACACTTGACAACCTCTGCTGTCGTCATGCTCCTGTATTTGGCTCCATACGGTGAATAGGTAACCATGATTGTAAGAATGCTTCATCCTCTCGAAAGTAATATTCTCCATAATTGCCACTCGGTGGGCCCAGAACTGACCGTGAGCGTAGTTGATGATTGGTGCTTTGTTTGGATTATCAACGGAGGGAGAATCGATTGCGATGAGAGCAAGATTAGGTAGGTAATTGCACAACCAAGATGCTACATCTTTGTCAAAGTGACAAAACGATTCCTCCCATTTGTTCCAATTTGTTCTGTTTGTTCGGACGAGAAGTCTAGTAATATTAACAAGGTTAGCATTCAAGCCATCTATGGCCGTCTTTAGTTCGCTTTGTTTAATGTAGGTCGAATCATCTTTCACATTGGACAGATCGGCAATGTAGCATTTTCCATTATATTGAATGTCATCAAACCACCTCACCGAAGGATCTTTGACAAAATGTGCAGGTTGATCACAATGAGTTCCAGCATGAGAGTTTGATAATAAAACTGTCCTCGTCACAACGCAAACACCGTCTTTAGAACTCGAGACGTCACAAGAAGTATTCATAATCGCATTTCTCTGGGCATGTTCATCGGAGACACTAACGTTGTAAATTTGTGTGTTTGAAGATTATGAACAAACCCTAATTCTTTGAGAATTTGATCTCTGTTCAGCTCTTGACAGTATGGAGTATAATCGTGATAGGGAAAAGAAGCTCCTTGAGAACTCACATTAACTGTGAGGTCTGTTTTGTTTTTCAGTTTAACACAGCATTCATCTTTCTCTTCCAAGGCTCTTAGAACCTTCAACTTCTCTTGAAGTTGTTCGTCCATTGTTAATAATAGTCAACTTCGGGTATCACAAGCAGAACAGAATGACAACTACAAGATTTATTATACTTTTGCACATTTTTTTCCATTAATCCACATAGTTCTTCAAGAAGTGGTCCTCTGTGTGTTGTCTGTTCTTGTTACTCATGTTATTCCTGATCTCCCCTGGAATTAAATTCTTAACATTTCCAGCTTTGTCCACGTATTGAACTATAGTTCCGATTTTAGGTTTAACAACTTGGCGTAAGAAGGATTGTTGATTTAAGGGATTTGGCCGCTTAGTGGCTCCAACTATCTCGTGATATTCACCTACAGGTATGTTTTTTTCAATATCCTTTATTGTTGAAGTGGCGATAATGTTTTGTTTCTTTGCGTAGAAGCGACTGCAACCTGTTATGATGTTTTGTGAACATCTCCGCGATACTAAGAGAGTATTCATGTGTTGAATGTTTGGTTGATTGTAAAATACAAACATGACAACAGATGTTGAAGAAAGGGTATCGTTTGCGCTAGTATGCGCAAGTAATCAAAACAGATCTATGGCAGCCCATCACTTGTTTAATAACAAAGGACTCAAAGTGAAAAGCTATGGAACTGGTTCACAAGTAAAATTACCCGGAAAGTCCATTCGAGAGGCGAACATTTACGATTTTGGAACAAAATACATTGACATGTATAATGATTTAAAGGCAAAAGACGAAAAATTGTATGTGTAAATTAATTCAAGTCCGCTAATCCATGTCAAGCTACATTCAAAATGGATTACTCTCCATGTTAGAAAGAAATTTAGCGATAAAAGAGGCGCCAGAAAGGTGGCAAAAACGCGCTGATCATCATGACGTTGTCTTTACTTTTGAGGACCGTGTGTTTGATGCTGTCGTAGACGACCTGGCGAACTCAACGGCACAATACGATAAACCCGTTCATGTGATAAACATGACAGTTAAGGATAATCATGAGGAGGCAGACAAAAATGCCAAATTATGTATAGAATTTTGCACACAAATAGATCAATGTCCGGACTGGGAGAGCGAGATTAGTGAAATTGTAAAAAAATTCGAGGTGAAAGGCGGAAAAAGACTGTTACATGTGATTTTGTTTAATTAAAAAAATTTAATCTTGTGTTATTGTCGATAATATTACAATGATAGCATGAGCGGCAACAGTACATATACAATGAACTCCAAAAACAACCATCCTTGAGGAATTACTAAATACGCCCTCCAACACTGATTCCATCCTCGAATGTGACAATTGTAATCTCCTTGCTTCCGCCTTCTCCATAACTTTGGTCTTGTCGGAACAATTCGAATTGATTTTATCACAAAGTATGTTGAGGTTGTTGATTTGTTCGCTCAGGAACAATATCGCTTCCTTGCCTCTCTTCGTGTCATATATGCTGTTGATTCTTAAATACATTGCTTGTGCTAATTCCTCGACGGATCCGCTGTTCACAACTTTTTGTTGACTCAAAATCTCCAAGTGTAGGGAGTGTACTTCTTGTTCTATGGTAGACAGTAATTGTTCTACATTCTTTACGGCATCTTCTTCAACGACCAGGAGGCCACCGGATATGCCGGAGATGCACCTGCCGACCAAATCCAAGCAATATAAACATTTTTTACAAACCTCCTGAAGTTGACTTGAAACCTTGTAAAGAGCATCTTCAGGCTGTTCCATGATTTGTGATTCCTGATCAATAATGGCGTGGTCTATTCTACGTGGTGCCTTTAGTTTCTTTTGGAGTTTGGCGGCTTCACAAGCCATTTGCATTTTCTTGTTCACGACGCTGACACGATCTGATATGCTTGTTACGAAGCAGTGGTATAAACGTTCGGCATAGTCGTCAGTTGTTGCCGGATCTTCTTTAATCATGCCTGACATGTCGTAACTCAAAATTTTCTCAACCTTGTCCTTTGACATGTATGTTAACATTTGTTTGTGTGCTTGTGTAACCGAGTTGGCAAAAGTGATGGATGTCACTAATTCGAGCAGGTACATTGAAATGTTGAATAATTGGAAGCGAAGTAGAGATCTCACAATTAACAAGAAGCTTCGATGAGTTGTTGGTCTCGACGTGGAAACAATCTCGCCGAGTGAGCGCATTTTTGCCTTTTTGAGAAGATATGCGTATAGTATTGATAATGTTAAATGTATAGCGCGAAAAGGTACATTTCGAAAAAGTCTATTTGCCCTTCTCTCCTGCTCTCGAACTTGATAGAATGATACAGCTAATGACTTTAATAAATCTCTTCTAAGTGTTTGATTTTGCTCAAACTCCTCGGAGGTAGGATTTATTAGCCGAAACGAGTCGTGTCTCCAAATTTCACGAAGTTTATTAAGGTGATCCTGTCTATAGGATCTACCGAAAAACAGCAAGGTAGAAATTGCAGAAATTCCACTCAATATAGTTTCGTCGACCGCGATCACCCATAACGTATTGCGTTGGTGGCTCAAAAAACTTCCAACAGGCTGTATATTGTCTACATTCATCTGGTTGTATGTTGTTGTACGAATGGGTTTGTCAACCCTAAATATTCAACCAACACTTTGAAGATAAGGATGTCAAAGAACAAGTGTAAGTGAGTTTTTAATACAACCAAAAGTAACGTATTTAGTGGATGAAAAAAGTTTAGAATTTGAGACCAGCAATTCTATTAAGGTCATAAACTCCTTCGAGGATCTCAATCTTCGTGACGAACTACTTCGTGGAATCTACAACTATGGTTTTGAAAAACCTTCTGCAATTCAACAACGCGCCATTCTCCCTATAACAAAAGGACGCGATGTTATTGCACAAAGTCAATCTGGTACAGGTAAAACTGCCACGTTTAGTATGGGGGTACTTCAGAATATCGATTCCAAGCAAAGAGAGACCCAAGCTCTCGTATTATCCCCAACACGTGAGCTTGCCTCACAAACACAAAAAGTCATTCTCGCCCTTGGTGATTTTATGAACATACAGGCCCATGCATGTATAGGAGGAAAGAAGATTAGCGACGACATTAGAAAGTTGGAACAAGGCGTGCACGTTGTATCCGGAACTCCTGGACGTGTATTTGACATGATCAAGAGAAAGAGTCTACGCGTCTCCAACATTAAAATGTTGGTCCTAGATGAATCCGACGAGATGCTTGCACAAGGCTTCAAGGAGCAAATATACCACATTTATAGGTACCTACCACCAGGCACACAAGTCGTGTTGGTATCAGCCACCCTTCCTGCAGAAGTATTAGAGCTCACCCAAAAGTTCATGACCGATCCAGTCAGGATCCTCGTGAAACGTGATGAGATCACGCTAGAGGGAATCAAACAATTCTTCATTGCTGTCGAAAAGGAAGATTGGAAGTTTGAGACATTGTGCGATCTATACGAAACGTTAACCATCACACAGGCAGTCATCTTTTGCAACACTAGAAGAAAGGCAAACTGGCTCACGGACAAGATGAGAGAAGCCAACTTTACAGTCGCATGCATGCACGGAAAGATGCCACAAAAAGAAAGAGACGAAATCATGGACGAATTCAGATCAGGAAAGAGCAGAGTGCTAATCACTACGGACGTATGGGCCAGAGGTATCGACGTTCAACAAGTATCTCTCGTCATAAACTACGACCTACCCACCAATCGCGAAAATTACATTCACAGAATAGGAAGAGGAGGACGTTACGGACGTAAGGGAGTGGCCATCAACTTTGTGACTGAAGCTGACGTGGGTATCCTCCGTGACATTGAACAATATTACGCAACAAGTATAGACGAAATGCCCGCAGAAGTAAGCGAACTTGTATAAATAAAATTCTATTTTTATTTTTTTAAATTTATATTTTGTTTTAAAAGTGACTTGTATTCCCCTAATAGCGTCGCGTTCGAAGTATCGCCGACGTGTTCAATTTTATATTGTAAATCAATCACATCATTTTCGTCATAATAAACAAACTGACGCCTCTCGTTTCCATTCACTATCACCTTGGCACTAATTTCATACACGACAGCAGTATTCAAGTTCAATTCTTCATACTTTGCAAAAGCAGCGCTAGGATCGGAAACAATTTCCAAAAAAGATGGAAGTTGATGAGAATCCGATCTTTTCATTTCGGACCAACCCAAATCATTAACCTTGTGATTCACAAACACTCTAACCGAATCGTTCCATTTGGCGCCCATCAGCACGTGATAAGTTTTCCAATCAGGATGATTCGTCGTGATCAAATCCAACATCTTCTCCAAAATGCTGGTGGCCATTCCAAAATGATGATTTGCCATGTGACTGCTGCCGAACGTATACTCATCGATTTCGCTCAATTTGATGTGTTCGAAGGCCAACATCTCCTTCGTGTTATGATAAGCAACGAATATGCCACCCATGGCACCTATTCTCGCCTGCACTCCATACTTTAAGAAGGCTCCCCTCACCATGTCATAAAATTCACGTTCGTAACTATTATTGGCACCTAATATATCGCTAGGTTTCGAACCAGTGTATCTCTTCCACAGATTAGGTTGGAACATGCTGGTTCGAATCTTGTGAGTGGCTCTTGTTTTGATGTCGAATACCACTTCCTGACCATCCACCGCATGGTGCACGCAATCCAATTGACTCCTCATGATGAACTTACCCACATTCAAGAAACGATAAGTATCGGGCGTCACTATTCTGGCTCGATGATGTTTTTGATTAATCTTCAAAAATTCATGTTCGAAATTTGAATAATCCATCACCAATAATTTCTCCAAGCTCTTTCCTAATTCCATGAGGATGTGATTGTTGGGCGCGATGAAATTGACGTGTTGGCTGTCGATGCTGAAGATTTGTTTTTGGATCGGATCTCTACGCAACATGAAAATATTAGGTTTGGTGACGCTCGGCGAGTAATTACTCTTTAATAAATCAAAACTAAACAAATTTCGAGAATTTGTGGATTTGAATTTGGTGAGCATCATGAAGATGGGAACGAGCACCGGCGAGATGCTGCTCGTGGAGCACTTGTAGGTACATCCGTGTTGGATCGCTAATTTGTTCAAATTTACATCTCTGCTGGACGTCACGAATGGGCTCAATGCATTCATGTCAATGTCATTTGGCTGATGAATCTTTTCCAATCGTTTGTCAAAGTAATAAGTGTTTTTGTTTCTTAATAAATGTAATCCTTGATTTTCAATCACCGTTTCTAATTTGTGATGTAATTTGGGAATGGGCGGTTGGTCGGGCAATATTACCGGATGAAGGGTGTGGATTGGTAGTGAGGCGTGATCTGATTTGGAATTGTTTGTGGTCATCAATGATGCATTTCTTGATGTTGGTTTGTTGACGATTGATTTCGGTCTGTATACAATTGGTTTGGAATTCTCGTAAATGACTTGTTCGTTGTTGGTGGCTTCGTTCGTGCGTTCTCTACGTTCTCTCTTGTTCTTTTGTTTTTGATTGGGTGGCGATTGAATTGGTGATTGTGATTGAATCGGAGATTGGATTGGTGATTGAAACGGCGACGAGTCTGCATTTGATCTGATTAACGTAACGAAATCGTCGAATAATTTATTGCATCTCTCGTTGTCTCTTTCGTTTGGTTCTTGTGAATGGATGTTGTAATTTATTGGCGATGATGATTTGAAATCATTTTTGAATTGATGATCGGATGAATGTGTTACTTTTGAATGTTGATCGGATGGTGATTTTGAGGGATCAACTAATGGACCAAATAATTTATTAAAATCTGAAATGTTTTTCTTGTTATTTCTCTTGCTTACATTTGTTGTTGATTGAGGTGTTGTAATGTCTAATGGCTTTGAAGGTGGATTCGACATGAATTGACCGAATAATCTATCAAACCTTTCATTGTTATTAACATTCGATGTTGTCGTTGTGACATTTGTTGCTGCATCTTCTTGTAAGGATTGTATAAATGAACTTATACTTGACTTCTTGATTGATTTGTATTGATTTTTATCTTTGGATTGTGACCATGATTTATTTGATGTTTGATGAGATGGACTGGTGGTGATGGGTTGTGTTTGTGTGTTGTATGTTTTGTGGTCAATGTTGGGTTTCGAGTTTGGATCGTCTTGTGATTGGTCGGTGGTTGGTTGTTTTGTGTGTTGTTGAAAGTCCGTCGACGAATGGTGATTGTTTCTTGTTGGTTTGTTATTGAGTTGATTTGTGTTGTTGAATTGAAACGGATCATTAGTTTGTTTCGAAGGGTTTGTAATTGGTTTTTGTTGTGGTTTTGTATTCATTGTGTCCTTGAAACTTATTTTTTCTTTGCTAACTTGACTTTGTGTTGAACTTAACAGCTTTTTTTGTTGTGCCGTTTTCTTTTGTTGCACTCTAATTGCGGTATCAGCCAGACGATGTAAATAATCAAAATTTGGTTTAGTATGGACCACAACAACCTTTTCTTCAACGACGATTTTGTTCACAATGTCTGTAATCTCGTCAGAATAATTCCTCTCGGTAGGTTTTTGATCAGGTTCTGGTACTATTATTGATGTAAAAGTATTCAACGCTGACTTTAATTTGCCCCATATTGTGTCATCCGTTTCTGTCTTTTGTTGTGTCTCGGCAATTCTCTTCTTAACAAGTTTAAACGAGTTTTCTGCGTCATCGCCGTGATCGCAGTCATCAATCTGAGCACGTCTCACGAACGTACGTGCGCTATATATCCGTGGATTCAAGTGCTTCCTCACACGCAACATTGCAAAGACCAGTGTGAAATTGAAGTTTTACAAGATAACAAAAAGAGACATAACCGAGTACAATAAAAAATAGTTATTTATTCACTAAAGGCACTCACTACATATGGTCTGGTTGGTTTTAGTTTGAACTTCTGCATCTATGGAATGTTGGGAAACCACAACCGGCTAGGACAGCGATTACAATAATTGCTAGAATGATGAAAATTAGCACTAAGACAAGTATGATGTAGTTGCAGCACATGTTACGCTTAACCTTTCCGGTATTGCGTCTAAATTCGATAGACCCATCTACAATGTCATCGGTTGATTGTTGGAGCATTTCCAACTTGTCTCCTCTATCAAGGATTTTGTCTTACGGGAGTTATAATTTTCTGAATAGTCAAAGTGACTTACCAAAATTGTCGACCATGACTCCCTTTAGGTCGTCCATTTTGTTCTGTAGTTTAATAATCTTATCATTGGCTGGATCGTTGAAGAACACAACACGGTCTTTGATTAACTTCTTGACTTGTCCTTGACTGGGTGACCTCATTTGTAGGAACTTTGTCTCTAGGTCATCTATGAAAGCCCAGCAGATACGTTTTGAGTAGCCACCCTCGGCAACGCAGAAGTAGACATAGTTTCCACTATATTTATAATGGAATTCTAAACTACAACAAGAGTTAAGGATAGGAGCAGTTATTGAAATTACTCTTTTTGAGTTAACGTCCTCTTATGATTATCCTGTGGTAGTTTGGGGAGAATCTTTGCAATAATAGTGTCAGTCATGACTTTATTGTTGGCGGGGTGAGCGCCGAGGTTGTTGTTCTCAGAGTCTGCAATTAGAGAAAACACTATTGGCATTCTGTCGTTCCAAATGAATTGTTTGGTCAACTAGTACAATGAATAAATATGTTTTAGAAACCCGCGCACGAAATGGAACCCAGACGTACATTCATTACTAAAAAATCTTTAGATAAATAAACCAACAAGAGAACAAATCAATTTTATAAGAAATCAAACCAATTCTTTGAATATTTCATAAGAAGATATCATGATTGCACATGCAGGTGCTACGCGTGCCATTCGAGGTACGTAGCCCCTAAAAAAACCTTTTATACCATCTTCGGCGTGAATCTGCTTAGCAGTATCCCACATCCTAATGTGCACTCCATTGGCATCGCTTTGTATTCTCGTCTTGACCACATCAATCGGTGTCGTCACTGTTGCTGCTAGAGATCCTGCAAGTGCTCCACTCGCAAAAGATGTTAAGAAGATTTCTGGTTGATTATCTGCTGAAAAATGACTCCGAAGTTTCTTTTTACTTGATTCGTAACACATCCAGTAAATCGCAGAGAATGGGGTGTCTCTTAAAATGGTTGGCCATAATCCTGTCCACATGTTCTTATAACTCATATTTTTGAGCAGACCGAGACCAGTTTTCTTGTCCATGGATGATGATGATTGAGCGACGGTTCGAATGTATTCGAATGGACTTGTAACCGTGGCTGCGAGTAGACGTGCTGAAGTACCAGCAACCAGAGGTGAATATACCCAATCTTCGTCGATGTTTCTTCGAATGTTGTCGTAAGTAGAATAGTATCTGTGGATGGTTAGTGTTGATTATTCGAAGATTACGTACAGTCCAGTCGAGGGCACTTGCATTACAACTGCTGGAGCGAGCCCCCTCCACAAACCCGTGATGCCTTCCTTGCTGACTATAAATCTAATGGATTGTGCAAGGCTTTTACCATCTGGTATTGTTCTTGCTTGCTTTCTTGTTTTTATGACATCAAGGGGTGTGACTATAGTATAAGTTTAGATTCTACAAGGAAACATACCGAAAAGTGAGGTAAGTGCTGCACCAAAACTTGCTGCTAGTATCTGTTGGAGGGGTCCTATTTGATTGTTCACAGTCGAGTTACCACACGAAGATGAAGATGTATAAGATATATTTGGTCTTGGAGTTGGTGTGTTGCTCTGATAGTAGCATATTGTATCGTGATTTGATGTGAAAAGTGTATTTGCTGATAACGTGTTGATGTAGGCCTTGTGGGCATTCATGATTGATGGGTCGTGAGTTGGTATTAATCCATATAGAAATTGTTTTATCGTCATTGTGAGGGATCAGTCGGTCCAAGTGGTGTGTATTCAATGTTCCGTTTGATTGTAAAACAAACAAAAATAGCCCCGTCTTGATCCGTCTCATCCGATATCGTAATGAATAGTCGAACCTTGCTATTGGATCGCATGAGCAGATTATTAAGAGTACATGCTCATTTTTTACTGAAATAATGCATTTCTAAGTCTTTTTGATTAAGTTACAACATCACCAAATCAACCTTGACATTATGAACACAAAGGTTGTTTGTAAGCATGAAGAAGTGGAATATAGTTTTCCTAAAACTCTATGTTTTGATAACTGCCAAGTTGCGTTATTTGAATCAAGCAATAATCGTGAAAAGATCAACTCCTTCAATCTTGATTTATTTACAAAAAAGGGAGTTAAGCACATACAAATATTAGATAACGAAGTAAACCATTCCAAATCTCAAATTATACCTCTTGATAATTTCAACAACGTTATAACATTTCAAGAGTCAACCATTTGGCTTTGGAAATGCAGTTATTCAAGACCGTCACGTTTAATATCGGTATATCGTCATAATTCTAGAATTAATGGAGTTGACCTTACATACTTTAACCCAAACCCACCAAATCTAATCGTAAGCAAATGACAAATCATAAACTAAATTATTTTATAGATCAAAAGCCCTAACAGTATAACCATATTATCAATTACACAGGATGGAGAGTTTAAATCACATAATTCCATCAACGGTCGCTTTCCAACTGCGAGCTGCATGCATAAAAATAACATGTTAATGTAAGTCAAGACTTGGTTATTCTTAATGAAATTGTAGAGCATGGAAGAATAATTTAATTCATTACACACTTGATTCATCATTCCAGGTCATCAAGGTAACATAACATTATACATCAATGAATTTAATTTAATCCTAAAAGGAATCCATCATAATGGAAGTCAACTTGAGCATCATCAGACACATTAAATATTCAGACGGATGGCTGTGTGTGAGCGAACCAGAATTAAATTACATTAAAAAAGAACCGCAGCCAATAGACAACATTTTCCAGAATGGATCTTTGGTTTTAAGTGAGCTCACACAAGAGTCTAATTCATTTTCTAATCAAGGAGGAATTTTTATAATAAAAAATGTAAATAATGGATTTTTATTTTCAAAAACTCATTATTGTGATTGGTTGAACGCACAATCTTGCTCTGTGTCAAATTCCGAAAATGATATTTCTCAACGGATCGTTAGTGTTTGTAGTGTGACTGACAATTGGTTTTATGTTTATAAATTTAATTGTGATAATGTTGTTGATGTGTGTAAGGTAGATTTACCGAAGAATGATATGAGGGCGTTAGGTGTTGCTTGTGTGAAAAGTAAAGTATATGTCCTGTGTGGGGAAAAGTGTGGTTCCAACTCTCCATTCCTCTTTGGTGCTGCACCCAAATATACAAATGTGTGTTTGTTGAAGTATGATTTTGTTCAAAACATATCAAAGGCTTCTGACTCTTCTTCCTCAAATCAAGATTTAAAAATCGTACTTGAAAGCATATCTAACCTAAATCTAGCTGTGAAGGAGGGCTTCGATAGATTGGAGAATGTTGTATTAGGACTATCTGAACGAGTGAACTTGTTAGAGAAGAAACTACAATCATAGTAGAATAAATTTTCAACATTAATTTGAATTTCTCAACTTCATTTCATCTGGTCTTTTTTTGTTATAAAAACACCAACTATGTATTTGTTTTGAAATTGTCTTGTGAGTACACCTGTAATGGATGAAGATGCAGTTCACATCATAATTACAACCTCGTGAATTCTGGTTTACTTCAACAAAAGCATGACTGAAGTCGAGGGGACTACTTTGAATAACGATAATGGTAATGAATACAATGATCCTGCCAAAAATGATAATACCGTTATAAAAAAGAACACCAAAAAGAGAGCGAGAAGAGGTGGTAAAAGGAAGAATAAACAAAACAAAAATCAAACACACACCAATGATGATGCTGACGCTGAACAACTCAATCTAGAAGTAGAATATATTACTGGTGAGACTGATTTGGCTGAGAAGGATCCTAATTTTGATCATTTTCAAAACATTTTTAGTAAATTCTTATCGGCAGAGGAACTCACAAAAGAAGAAGAGAAAGTAGAAGAGCCCTCCCTTAGCGAACAAGAATTATTGAAGAAACAAGAGGAGGAAATGCTGTTTGGTGATGACGAAGAACAAGACGATGAAGTCAAGACAACATCCAAGAAGAAGCTAAAAAAGGCAAAGCGCATGGAGGTTGCGGCACTAAAGCATTGTGTATCAAGACCCGATGTAGTTGAAGTCCATGATGTGACTGCAGACGATCCAAAACTTTTGGTCTACCTAAAATCATACCGTAATACTGTTCCAGTACCACGTCACTGGTCACAAAAGAGAAAATATCTTCAAGGAAAAAGAGGTATAGAGAAGCCTCCGTTCAGACTACCAGAGTTCATTCGCAACACTGGAATCACAGCACTACGCGAAGGTGCGGCAGATAAGGATGCAGAAAAGACCAGCAAGGCCAAGCAAAGAGAAAGAGTTCAACCAAAGATGGGCCGCATAGACATTGATTACCAAATTTTAAGAGACGCATTCTTCAAGTACCAAACAAAACCTCCCATGACCATTTCTGGTGACTTGTATTACGAAAATAAGGAACACGAAGTAAAGTTCAATACACATTTCAAACCTGGTAAATTATCAGATAAGCTAAGACTTGCTCTAGGAATGCCACCAGGTGCGCCTCCTCCATGGCTCATCAACATGCAAAAGTACGGAGTGCCACCAAGTTACCCTAAACTATGCATACCAGGTCTAAACGCGCCTATACCCGAAGGAGCCAGTTATGGATACCATCCGGGTGGATGGGGTCGCTTACCGGTGGATGCTTTCAACAAACCATTATACACCGACTTTTTCATTTCCGATCAAGAAAAGAATTCACAACAACAAAAGGAAAAGCAAGATGACATGCACAGAGCTACACACGTTGATTTTTGGGGTCAGATTGAACAGGTACCCGAAGAGGAGGAACAAGAAGAGGAACAAGTGGAAGAACAAGAACAAACCACACAGGAAGCCGCGCCAACACCTTCAAAGAATGAAAAGAAACAAACCAAACAGCAATCCGTTCCTGTTGCGACGACCGCTGCTGTTCCCATCACTTCGAGTCGGTCTATTGAAACACCTGATGTGATTGATTTGAGAAAGAGGGCTGCCGCTGCAGAGGCTCCAAAAGTATTGTATCAGATTGCAGAACAAAAACAAACACCGATTGGTCAAAATGACATTATGGGTTCTTCATACCAATATGTGCTTCCGCCTTCGTCGACGGTTGCACCTGCTGCTGTTTCGCAAGATGATGCAAATGGTGTTCGGGAAGTATTTGACGAAGAAAGTAAAAAGAGGAAGAGGAAGGACGACAAGGATACCAAGAAGAAGAAGTTTAAATTTTAATAAAATGTGCTTTCTTTTTATTACTTCTGGTTTGTTAGACATGCTGCATGTAACATTGAACTGATTTTATATTGTGTTGGGTGGTAGTTGTATACATTGTTATCTGTTGCTTCTTCCACATATTCTCAAATATCTATAATTTCAAAACCATCGTCACCGAGTAGATTTTTTGGATCAAAAACCGAATCAATATTATGATATTTCTTTGTACCCTTTATTCTTAGTTTTTGACACGTTTTCGCTTTCGATAAAGTCTTGGCGCTTCTTTGGAACTCTATAATAAAGATTGTAATGGATCGCTTATTTTGTATGGTTGCTGGACAGATCTGGATTTTTTTATTTTTTAGCCACTATTCAAAAAGGTCATGGGCGATGAAGATGATTGGTGTTCATCTAATTTAATTTCTCCGAAAACACTATAAAAGCGTTAGTATTTATTTTATTTTAATTACAAATAACTAAACGTTAAAATACACACACACACATCACGGGAAGCACCTAGTGCCAAATCGATTGAATCATCCCCACCACTCCCGTATTCCATTACATGAAATCACCTCATCTTACTGTCCCTGACCGTCAACCATTTTATATGAGACGGCCTCAAGGACGTGAACTAACCGCATCCCCCTCCCCTCACGACTCATACTGCACTAAGGAATCAATAAAGTTGAAACCATTACGTAGCATTAAACTTTTAACACCACCCGAAACATACGAGGTGCAATGTTATACTAGGGCGAGACGTAGCGCCGGTCACAGCAGGGAGTGTTCACCCTCTCCACTAAGACCTCCTCTTGTTTCTTGTCCTAAAGTGTTTGGTTTTGATGTTCCTGCTTCTAAGCAATTGTTTGTTTGTCCTCCCACTCCCCTTGAGCAGATGGAGTATGAACATTCGTCTTGTTGTTTTGGTTTTTCGTGTTCTCCAATGGATGAATACGGTTCAATGAGTTGTACATTTATTAGCACATCTGTAACAGGTACTGTTCCAGAACATACTGATAATGTACTAACATTAAACGATACAGGCGCCTCTATTAGTGTTATTTAGTTTAATTGAAATGTTATATGGTGTTGAAAAAAAGCTTGTGTTGAGAAGGCATTGAAGAGACCTAGAAGAGTGAGATATCGGAGGAAGAAGGACCAAAGGAAAATGTAAATAAAAACGAGCAGAATGCTTTCTAGTAATATTGTGTTTTAATGCTTTTACATTTTCATTGTTCAAACGTATTATCGGAATCAAAGGATTAGTCTTAGCCGTTAACCGAAGAATTTTTCACAAATGTCTGTCGGTAATAGTAATGTAGCAGCAGGTTTGGTAAGTATTAGATAAGGGATAGTTTCCTGTGTGACTTCCTGGCAGATTCCAACTCGTCTACGTGACCTTCACATGTCCCTCCACGTGTCCACTCAACTTGTTTATTTTGTAAGAGTATAATATAGACGGTTATTTTCTCCAATTTGGGTGGTTTATTAATAAAAACTTACAATAAACGCAATGAAATTTGTCTTCTAAGGTGTGTCCTTGGTCGTTGTCTTACGACCAGCTCTGGTCTAACATCACTATTCATCGTAACGTCATGAACCAAAGTGACATTTTTGTGTTTAGAAATTAATGCTAAACAACTATCAATCTCTTTAGAAGTAAGTTTTTTGCTCAATTGAACAACCGAAACTATAATCTTTGTATTTACAGGTCTTTTTGTTACTGCACACAGAATTTGTTTTAGTTTATTAAAGTCTATATTTTCGTCTCTATTTAAACTGAGGAAGCACAAATTTTCGTAGTAAGTAGTAATACAAGTGCTTCGGCTAACTCATTAGATTTATACAGAATACTTCCGAGCAAGTCAGTTCTTTACCGCCAGCATGCACACAATTAAAGAAAATGTCAAGTATAAATAAGAAGTAAACGTGGCGTTCAAAAACAACAAGTGCAGAGAGAACACTACAAGTGGACGAGTGAATCAATCAAGAATCCAAATTAAAAATTCAGTTGCACTAAACACTTGCCGACTAAAGTGCACCAATCGTGTCTAAGTGAAGATGCCATACAAACTTGATCCAATGTATGATAATCCAAGACAAGCAATTCTTACATCACATATTCGAACGCCGTCAGTAAATTCGTACCGACGCCGATAGTCGCCAAACATATTCAATTGAATCACAAACCGACGATACTGCCACAAAAAGTAGAGGGAGACACCATTGACTGATTGTGAACGGAAATCAAATCAGCAGAGTTGTTGAGACTACACGAAGAGAGTGGACACAGGTGCAATCACGGCGCTAATCAGTACTCAATACGCAATCAAGCACCCGTAGAGAATCTAACCGAACTGAATTGAAATACAATTCTTCACATTAATCTACAGTTAACAGAATCAACCGCTAACATCCGAACAAAGTGACAAGCCCAATTCGAAACCAAACAATTGTACACAACGGAAGCTACGAAGGATTCGAACGCAAGAAGGTCCACACGAAAGCAAATCAGTGCCAAATAGCTCTTGGACGAGAAGGCTGATTCGAGGTGACCAACAATATAGATTTACTTTGTGCTTGATTAAGAATAGCCACGCGTGAAGATTTCAAGAATTAGAGAAGGACACATCGTTGATAAGACACAATTCCTATTCTCTCGTATCGATCAGCAGTCAAATTCGTACAAGCATGCGTTGAAGCGCCACTAGTCAGCTTTCAACACGCGCCAAACAGCAGCTCGTCGGCAGACCTGATGAGAAATGAATCAACATTATTTCAGATTACGCGACGAGGAAGTCATTAAATCTCAAGATTGAAGGATTGATGAATTACGATCTGATTGGTTCGTTTATGAATGAAGAATCAGTTTCACGATGAGACAAATTTCTACAAGTAGGAGATGACATCAAGAGGCCAATGAACACACAGCAACGTCACAATATATCACCAATGTTTTATAAAAACAAGATGTCATCAGCCGAAGTAAATTGGAACACAGTTCGTCACGTTAATCGTTCGCTCAGCACATCAAACAGCAACTCGCAGAAGCATCAACTGGATGGACTCGATCAACATTCGTTCACATGCAACAGAATCTACCAGAGCATCGAAAGATTTAAAATGTGACAAATGAATAGACGCCATTTTCAAATTCGAATCATACAAATCAGCACTCTTGTTTAGGAGACAAACATGAGAGATGGGATCGCCGCAAGGAAGAACAACACCATCTTCATCAGCTACTATATATCAACACTTTTCGACGAGCAACAGCGTGATCTACGTCACCGGTCACCACCATCACATTACAAGATGTATGATTTGGAATCATGATTGTTGAAAATTAAATCGCAATCAGTATGCTGTGCACACATGTCCTCGATGAACCATCAAATCAACAACAGTGGGCACATTGTGATTCGCGAAATTCATAATCACACACTACAAAATCCATTTGACATTTTAAACTTATGGTTCTTTCGGTAATTAAAAACGAGTAACACAACCATTCGTCGACAGCAAACAATCATTCCTATCGATGTTAAATGATCCAATCTTCTCAACGATGTTATATGATATATATATATACATCTGATCAACATTTCAATCATGATCCATACGATTTTTTCGAACAAATTATAAATGTCGTATCATCAACGTGTACAAATGGTATTATGTTGTAAAGCATACTGACGTATTTTTTCAACCAATCAGGATTATGTCTAGGGTGATAAAATCTTGTGTGAAGATTTTACACGATTAAATTTATTTTCTTTGAAACACACACAAGTGTTGTATTTCGGTTTTTCACCAGAGAGGTGGTCGATGACATGTTCTCGTCCATCAACATGTCAAGGCATGAAACGGGAAATGAGTTGAGGGCAGTGGCTACAATGGGTGCCATGCTTCTGATTCAGAACACTCAACCAGTGATGACGGGGCAGCAAGGTAGAGCGCCTTTTACAGGCTCGTGTAGACTGTGGAAAACAGGGCCGCAAGGCCTTCTTGTGTCCGGAGAGATTCCTTTTTTACAACAACACAAACAGCAACAAGGTCAACAATTCAACTTGTTTGACAACAACAACAACAACTTCAACAACAATGTCGGACGTCAGGTCTGACTATCAAGAGTCAGTTTTATCATCTGTTCCATCACCATTTTCATTTGCGTCGCGTTCCATTCCAGCAGCTCCTCTGGAGGCGGCTTGCGCAGCGATTTAAAGTCCATCAGCTGTGGCTTTACTTTTAGCAGCTACGGGTTCGATAGCAAGACATGCGGCAGCGTGGAGGGAGATTGGGACTGTAGGTCGTGTGTGGAGTGGGGCCAAGGTATTGTGATACCGGTGGCAACACAACAAAGAATTGGACATGTGGCAAGAGGAATTGTGGAGAAGGCCAAAGCCACTTGGGTGTCGTCTTTATTCAAGACGTATGCTGCGCCTGGTGTCATAGAGCCTTGTAATTCACCATGGGCGGCTCATCCTTTGTGTCCAAAAGTCCGGTCCAAAATTATTCCGTTTGGTGGCAGATCTGAGGCCGTTGAACAAATTCATAGACATGTCACCATTTCGTTTTAAGTTGTAGGGTATCCCATTCATGTTGGACCTAGTCAGGATGGTCGGGAGGGGGCATATATGCTCAGCCTGGATCTGAGCAATGGTTGTTTGCATTTACGAGCAATCTCGGCGTCTGCTTGCGTTTTTATTCAATAACAAGTGGTGGCAGCATGACCGTTTATATTTAACGATATAACAATTTGTAATTTCATAATTGACAATTCAACAATTGTGTTCACAAAATATTTCTATATGTGCTCGCATATAGGTAAGTCATCGTCAACTTTATTTTCTCATTCGTAATTACATCACATTAGTCACCACCAACACTTTTAATGCAAGTCAAATTCAATCCTTCCAATATGTCCAATAGATCACTTGTTGTCATATGAAAATTAAAAAAGTATCATCCCTCCTCGTCATCGATGCCCCCACATCTGATGATATCAATTCCCTGCAACGTTATCAATCTCCACTCACTACGGAGTTGTCATTCAGCGCCATCCGAGAAATCCCCACCCACACAACCACCACACTTTACGTGGTTGTCACATCATTACATAATCGATCGACCACCACATGTACGACTATTGTTCAGTCACTACAAAAAGTCTGCACCACTACCTGTTCGTTACATCACACCCACACATCAACGTATGATCACCACATGTAGCCAATAATCAGCATAACGTCAAGAATATGTACTCTTGTATCGACGCAATCATACGACACCATACTCCCATACAACTGCCCTGTGATGTCGACGGCACAATCGATTACACCAAACCACAATTCCCACAACACTGTAAATCTACGCACTTGAGAATTGATCCGAAATTGTCATTCAGTGCATAATCCCAAAAGAAATCCCCACCACCTCACCTTGGTATAACGTCACCCCATGATGAACCATCCAACTACTATATCCACACCACCCGGTCATCACACATCAATCATCGATGGATCACTGTATACCTACACTTGATACATGTGTTCCTCGTTATTGTCAAAGTCAATCATATCAAGAAGCCGATTTCTGTAACATGATGTCATCAACAGAATCACTTGCATCAAATTATAATTCCCCACAACACTGTCAATCTCTACACACTACGGAATTGGCACAGTCAATAAATCCCCCACCCCATCCCACCACATGCATGACCACCATACACTCACGTTGCATGCTCACCCACTACTATACCCACCCCAAGAAATTCTCAAACCAACGCACCTTCACGTGGTATAACCTATCACTTCATGATCACTACCCATACCACTTGGCCATCATAAACCTACACACGCGTTTGATACAATGTCCCACGATCACATGTATGACCATTGTACAGTCGCTCCACCCACTGTCACTGTTACCTAGTCGAGGCATGACGCACACCTCAACACATGACCACCACTACATGGATGACTATTACGCCATCATATTCATCTGATCACCCATACCACACATATCACCACGTATCTATTCCACTTGCTGTTCATTTTTTATCGTGTATAAAGATGGGCTAATGTACTCTGGTGCATTAAATGTCCACGTTAACAAGACTTTTGAGCCACCCTTTACGCTTTTGCTCGGGTACAAACAAGAAGCCAACTAGACAACAAGTACAAGTGCATCAACTTCAACAATAATGGACAGATGACAGACAAAACATCTTTTGATCCCTCAAGCTAAGAAAATTCAATAAATCCTGACCTAAAGAATAATAATTAGGAAAGGGCCTTATTGGGCTTCAAAGTGTACTTTTATTTTTTGTTAACCAATTTAAAAATCAACATTAACGTAGTCTTCTATTCTTTCATGTCAACATCTTGTTCCAGCGTTATTATCTTTGTGGTGTTCTCCTATTCAAAACACCAAGTTGATTATATTTCCCTCCATATCATTACGCTACTTTTATGCGAACACATACATAATTCAGGCATAGCACTCAAACAAGCTCTCATGTATGTCAAAAACACATTTATTACTTGCAACACAATTCGATCATATGCACCTAATCAATCTTCCCAGTAGCAACAACAAGCAAAGCACACGAAGCAATCCCAAAACGAACATGCACATTATAATGACCTGATATTCATCCTTATAGTCCAATTAACCACAAGACTAACAAACACTCGAAGATACAAACTCGTTAATTTTACCATCATGAAGGACACTTACACTAGTGAATCTTCGAAGGAACCAGGGACAATCAAACCATCAAATTGCCATCAATCACACATCATGTTGACATTCGTATGTTCACAATCAAACCATCAGCACAAATTGCCATCAATCACACATTTGACATCTGACACTGTAAGGGTAATCTGCACTCTACACCACTACCTTTTGCAAGTCTGCAATGGTGCGAGTACAGCCAAACACTACCAGAGCCAAACACAACAGGAGCAACCATACAGGATCACCCTAACCAAGGGAAGAACAGGTAAGCATAACAGTTCTTAGAGCTGATCAGACTCTATAACGTCAATGTTCGTATCGGAGTACTCTTCGTGCGAAGAGTGACAGAGCACGGTTTAGATACTTCTTACAATCGTATCCTCCATAAACAATGACTAGGATGATGGGTCAACACACCTTGCCAACGCACCTTGTCCAAGGACCTGTTGAAGGGTCCAGGGACAGTCCAGGGATTCAATCAAGAGTCCAAGGACAATGTAATTAGGTGTTAGTAAAAAGAAATAAGCTTACTGTCGCCCTACTCTACTCCTCTCTTCACTCTCCTTCTTCACTCTCCTGCCTCTCCTTATGTATTCTCATCCCTCTCTTGCTCTTGGGCCATCATCACAACAGGTTACATCAACACCTCTTCGTACTCTCGTCTACCTACGACTGCACCTTGTAACCCTCATACAGTTGCCCTTATCCCACAAATGTCCCCGTGTCGGTTCCCAGGCCAACACCCCCACCACCTGTGTCTTTAGAAACAAATGTACTCTGGACTAAAAGGTAACAGATCGTAAGAGGAAAGGATACTAAAAGTGTTGCTTGCTTTCTGTATGTGCTGTTGTGATCCTCTTGTTCTTGCTCTCTTGCTTTTGGTTTTCTAGGCTCTTGCTCTGCTGGTGGCGCTCTTCTTATCTTTCTTTTCTTTTGCAACGTTCACTTTGGTTGATCGTATCTAAATATATAAAGTTGATGTAGAACGGAAATAGTTGAATGACTGTAGTTTAGTTGATTGATAAATCTTCTTTTATTTTGTGCTTTTTTGCGTTTTGTGCTATTAACTTTATCAAAAATTTGCATTTTAACTAAAAATGTTATTGTTGTTGCAGTTGAGTACTACTTACTTGTTTTCAAGCTCTCCTAATAGTGCATGATAGTGGCCACTAGATAATGAATTGTTCGAAAACTCCCTTTGTTTGCATGTGTGGTATGGTTTGACGTGTGAGTTGGCGAATAAAATGGAATGACTTTGACGGAATAACCCATTACAATGAATAACCAACTAGAATTACTGTCATACACATGCTTGTTTGGGTAAAAATCAAGCACAGAATAAATAAAATAAAATAAAATAAAATGTTTATTACCCATTGCCGGGCCCGAGACGTCAGAAACTTTGACGATTTATACGGTGGTTGATTTTCGGGTAGATTTCCTCCTTCCTGACCCATCGTTGAGTTTGGACTTCTTGTTGCCTTCTTCCATCTCGATATCACTACTGCTGTCTGTTCTGCTGTAATCGTAGTCTTCGTCGGTGTTGGCTACAGTCTTCCTCTTCGGTCTAGTTGGTTCACTACTGTCCTTTGATGTCGTCTTCCCTTTTCCCTGTTCAACCGACGAATCGGTAGGCCCGTTTATCTTGTTGACCGCAGTCACCATTTGGGCAGCCAGAACTCTGATATTCTCCATCTGTTCTTTAAAGGAATCGTTCATTACGTCCATCTTGTCCACTATCCTATCGACTTTGGAGTCCGTCGTGGCAGTAGTTGTCTTGACTTCCTCCACGCTAATCTCTAACGCGGCCACTCTATTTTTGAGGAGGATAAATTCCTCGTGAATAGGGTGGGCTTTGTTGTTGTTGTTGTTTTTGCTGTTGTTGTTGTTGCTGTTGTTGTAGGCGACTTTCTTTTTCCAAAACGTGAGTTTTACGTCTAGTTCGGTGTTGTAGACGATTTGGCCCTCGAGTTTTTCTTTATTCTCCTTCTTCTCAAGGCTGAGCCGCCCCACCGTGTACTTCTTCCCGTTTTTTGACGTCTCCACCGTAGATCTAATCTTTATTTTTTTGTCTGTCTCGCCCTTGAATTTAAATTTTTGCTTCAACCATTTTATGATCTGRTCCTGGTTGGAGGTTACCATTTCGTATTGGTCGTCTTCTACGAAGAATCTGACCTCGTTGTTGTCGTTGTTGTTTGCTACGTTGTATGTTTTTGAGGTACAGAATAAATAAAATTATATTTATTGCCACTAGAATTAAATTACTCCCCTGGAATATATCTTGCTACTTCTCTAACGGTAACAGTTTGATCTTGATCGGAATAGGGATCGACATTAGAAATCTTTTTTTCTGTTAGGTTTATACTTTCAGCATACTGATTGGCTAATAATTTGTTGCTTTTCAATTTGATATTTGATTGGTAGTTGGTGAGTTCATTTCCCTCTTTATGATTAATCTCCCAGAGTAACAGGTCTGTTCGTGGTACATTCACACAGTACGATCGAAACCAATTCTTGAAACTCTCCATTTCATTGAATCGTAGAACAATGTGTTTTGATTGGAGTGAATTCACGACTCTATGATAGTACATTTCATCAGGCACAGCAGCAAATTTCGTAGCGAACGAGTACCTTTTCCACCAAGAAGGTACATGATTACATCAAGCGACATGATGTGCATTGAGATCCACCTTGCCTTGAGGACGGTTTAGGCCAGGATATTTTTGAAAAATCCAATCTGCGTTAAACTTCCATCCGTAAAGATTTTTACATAGTCCGTCCAAATGTATTTGAGTCGTGCGTACTCTGTCATACTTCTCTTTCAATTTAATGATGCTGGTCAAGGATCTCGATTGCGTCATAAGTATTGGCTTCAATCTTGCTTGTATTGTGTTTTGGTTGAATTGGTCTTGATATGAACGGATAGAGTGATAAGATTACCTTACAACAACAAATATACAAATGTTGAACAATTTGATCACCTCTTCAAGCTCACATTCGAATCCGAATGAACTCCCTACCAATATATCACGCTCCCATTCGGACTCAACGCAGCTACAAGAGAATTTTCCAAGATTGTTGGGGAAGCTGTAAAGACTCTACGCAAAGAGGGGATCATGATATTCTTCTACCTAGACGATTTCCTAGCACTGGTCAGAAAGAAAGAGAAATGCAAAGCGGCCACGGCTCGTTTCCTTACAGTCATGTAAGATCTGGGCTTCATCTTCGCTCCCTCGAAGAGCATCATGGAACCAACACAATTAGTGGAACATTTAGGGGTAGTTACAACCTTCAAGAGGGTTACAGCTTTGCCACTCCAAAGAAAGTACAGAACATCAGCGACATGATCAATCAAGCTATGAAGTACTCAAGAGCAAAGAAAACATTCGTCTCGAAGATGGTAGGGAAGATAAACTTTGCCGGTTACACAACACCATGGATCCGACCATATCTACACCGCATTCAATCACGACTGATGAAGAGTAGCAGCAAGAGGAAACCGTTGGACGGGCAGCATGAACATC
This sequence comes from Acrasis kona, assembly GCA_026419775.2. Classification (NCBI taxonomy): domain Eukaryota; phylum Heterolobosea; class Eutetramitea; order Acrasida; family Acrasidae; genus Acrasis; species Acrasis kona. Next base: position 69,564 of record JAOPGA020001019.1, read on the forward strand.
GATACACAAATCGAACAAGATCTAACGGTAATCCTAACCCTGCTTTCCACTCACAACTGCACGCCATTCGAGCTAGACACCCACTTCACTCCAGTGAGCATCGATGACACCACAACAGCTTATGGAGATGTGTGCCAAGACATAATTATAATGGGGAGATGGCCAACGGATCAAGAGGAACTCTCGATCAACACGTACGAACTGATAGCATTCGAGAAGACCTTAGATTTAATAATCCAGAAGAAAATACCCTCCGACGTAATTCATCTCGATGTCTTCACAGACAATACGACCGCCAAATCATACATCCAAAAGGGCTATGGAGGAATCAAAGCTCTACGGAATGTTGCGAAAAGAATATGGTACAAGTGCAGGGAGGCAAGCATTTGGATCAGGAAGATATCCTGGATACCGACACTTCACAACAAGCTTCCCATAACAGTTCCAAGAATTAGCAGATTCACTATCTGTCACGATTTTATTGATGGTATCAATTTTCTTGCGGTATCTACTATTTCTGAAATAGTGAGTTTGAAGAGAGGTCTGACCTTGCTGATTGTATGGACGACCATATCTATTGTCAAACTAGACAAAATGAACCGGTCTTCTGTACCATAAGTATATACAAGATAGTCTTGTTCGACGGGTATATTTATACAATAATGGGACAAAACGAATCAATCATTGTGATTCATAATCATCGCACCTCAATAGCCATTAATCTCCTTAGCAAGTGATGAGGTGCAGGGATGAAATCAATGCATTATAAAACAAAACTTATTCGCTGCCGGAATCGAACCGACGACCTCTGCCGATTTCACAATAATGTTAAAGCAGCTATCTATTATTAGATTTGACCAACTGATATAAGCGAACGTTATATTACATCTACATCACACAAAATAATAATAGAATCATGCATCATAACCGACTTTTCATGAATCTCAAGTAAGAATGAATATTATTAATGGTTGGATTACAAAGCTTTAGAGAATTTGCAACGTTCGCTTATGTTACGTCATGTATCAAATTCTTATTATAGGTCATTTGACTTCTGTTTCTGATTTCCTTGGTGTGTCCAATGAGGAGGAGGACTACTTGAGGCTGTGATAAATTCTTGGATAGTTCTAGTTCCACTTAAACTGGTTATTAATACAAAAACTAAATTACGTACCGTCGAAGTATGAGCAATCACTACATCGTCATGTCGTTATTTGGTCCAATGAGAGGCACTGCGATGACTTCATTTCCTGAGTTTATAGAGACACTTAAAGTAAACAAGGATTGGAAGCGATTTAAAGCAGGAAGATTTATAAACAGACTCAACATGCTCATACTGAAGTAAAAAGTATACTTGTTATAATCGCGTCTGACGTTACATCTAAACTCCAAATTGAACAAACGCGGTGAGTACCTCTCCAACTCCATGGCTTGTAAAAATCGTTAAAATTAGAGTCATTGCAAGTAGGCTGCTAGTATATTTGATAAAGAGTCCAGAGATGAGGATTTAATATTACTCAATCAAAGATGGAACATCAAGGTTGATGAGTTTGCAATTATGAAACAATTGTTGGTAGAGAGATTCACACCGCCTTTATAATCGAGCGAGAAATCAAATCCTTACCAACTTTCTGAAGAACCATGAAATTACTTGCTAACCAAAAACAAATTTTGATCGTTAGTAAACAAATTACATTCATCATACGCGCTTATTACTTGTTTCCAAACCTACGCAAGAATGTTGACAAATGAAGAATAACTACGTATCAGTCATGTAGCTGGAGATAATCATACATTCAAATTTGAATCTACAAACACAATGGAACGGTTAGAGCACGATATCAATTAGTTGATTAAGGACACGCATTCAAATCAGGGTTGAGAATACAGCATTGCCATACATTTAGAAGTTGAGATAATTTGGATCGCAGAATTTTACTACGATTCCCTCACATCCAAATCATCAGAGAGGTTCAATTGTTCGGACAATCATATTTTGATTCAATAATTGGTTCTGTGAAATATTTATATACTTGCAATGTGCAAGATAACAAGAGAGTCAAAAGATTGGAAGATAATAATTATAGTGGCGAAGAAGAAATAAAAGTAATGCTTCTAGAATGTAACTACGTATATGATCCTTTTCTTCGTTCTTTGTAATGTGAGACGTCTCGTCAATGTCTTGTATTTTATTTGTTAATACCAACAAATAACGAACACAGAATAATGATTGCCTGACAGTCTGCTACTTTTCAGTTCATGAGCGAAGAACAGCGATCAAATAAGTAATGATATGTTCATGGATTGGGATGGACTTTATTAACGAGTAAGCAACATCCAATTGTAGCGATAACATCACATTATTAGGTGAAGTATAATTTTCATAATTACAAGAGATTAAGACGGAGAGAACAAAATAAAAACAGATTAAACCAATCATACTTAATCCTTCAACTATTTTCGTTTGTTTCTACATCAACTTTATATATTTAGACACGATCAACCAAAGTGAACGTTGCAAAAGAAAAGAAAGATAAGAAGAGCGCCACCAGCAGAGCAAGAGCCTAGAAAACCAAAAGCAAGAGAGCAAGAACAAGAGGATCACAACAGCACGTACAGAAAGCAAGCAACACTTTTAGTATCCTTTCCTCTTACGATCTGTTACCTTTTAGTCCAGAGTACATTTGTTTCTAAAGACACAGGTGGTGGGGGTGTTGGTGTGGTGGCCGACATTACTATTATTCTAGTTAGATTAGAGGGGGTCTAATTATTGTGGGATAGGAGGCATTTGTATGAGGGTTACAAGGTGAAGTCGTAGGTAGACGAGAGTACGAAGAGGTGTTGATGTGACATGTTGTGATGATGGCCCAAGAGCAAGAGAGGGATGAGAATGCATAAGGAGAGGCAGGAGAGTGAAGAAGGAGAGTGAAGAGAGGAGTAGAGTAGGGCGACAGTAAGCTTATTTCTTTTTACTAACACCTAATTACATTGTCCTTGGACTTCTTCATTGAATCCCTGGACTGTCCCTGGACCCTTCAACAGGTCCTTGGACAAGGTGCGTTGGCAAGGTGTGTTGACCCAACATCCTAGTCATTGTTTATGGAGGATACGATTGTAAGAAGTATCTAAACCGTGCTCTGTCACTCTTCGCACGAAGAGTACTCCGATACGAACATTGACGTTATAGAGTCTGATCAGCTCTAAGAACTGTGATGCTTACCTGTTCTTCCCTTGGTTAGGGTGATCCTGTATGGTTGCTCCTGTTGTGTTTGGCTCTGGTAGTGTTTGGCTGTACTCGCACCATTGCAGACTTGCAAAAGGTAGTGGTTTAGAGTGCAGATTACCCTTACATTGTCAGATGTCAAATGTGTGATTGATGGCAATTTGTGCTGATGGTTTGGTTATGTACGTACGAATGTCAATATAAACTCCATGATGGTGATGTGTTTGAACGAATCATAAGTGAGGACGCAATGTAAATAATAGTGTTTCTTGCTCCGGGCAAGATTGATTTAGCACGTAGTTAATATGGGCGATAATTGTGTTTCGAGTATTTTTAATGTGTTTTGACGTCCACAAGATGACATCGTTTGTTGTTCTGTGGTTTTGAAATGTGTTATGATTACGCATAAAAGTAGTGGTGCGATGATTATAAAGAGGGAAATGCAATCAACTAGGTCTTATATGGAGCAGCATGGATTCGCCCTTCATTTCATTATTGATTTACTGTAAGACAACCGTCAATTAACTGAACAACAAAGAAATACCAACCTCATAACTCCAAGTGAAATGTCGATGAACTGATTCAGAAGGAAATTAAAGAACACTTTAAAGCCTAATAAGGCCTTACCTTTAGTCAGGATTTATTGTATAATTTGTAGTAGTTGAGTTCCTTCCTCGCAAAACAGAATGTTCATGGGTGTAGTAATTAACGCCCGTTGCAGCTAGCGGTGCGTTCGAGATTGTTATATCGATCAAATGTATTTCATTTCTTCAACAAAACAAGTTTATGATCCCAGATTTGCATTTTGCAATCTCGCTGATTCAAATCTTTAATTTTGTCATCTTTCATTTCGTTACTCTCCAATTATCTATACACCCTTTTATGGTTAATGACGAATATACGACGACACTAATTACATGATGTAATAGTTTGAACTCATACGCTGATACATTTTCTATCCTTCGAGGACTAATTGGCACCGTTATCTTTGTCGCAAATCTGTAAAATCAAATAGATGACACCAACTGCCTTTATTGGACTGTATCAATTACAATTCATGTTATAGATTGAGGTCTTCAACTTTCTTGTAATGGTTAGATGATACAAGCTTATGACATACTGCAAACTAACAAACAAATAGTTTCGCATTCGTGTGGTAAAAATTCTAGTATCAAACGCAGGGTCCTCATACAAATCCATGTAAAATAGAAGTTTAATTGTAAGTGTCAATTGTCTTCGAATGTAGTGCCTTTTGATAGAATTATGTCATTGCCATTTTCATCTTCTATTGTTCAATAAAGAGGGACTTTAGAATCCTAACGGTCAAGAAAGATTGTTTGCATGCTACCTAAATCAGGTCGAATATTTTTCCTGTTCAATCAAAGAACTGTTTATATATGGTGGATTGCTCAATCTCCTGTGCTCCTTTGTTTTGTCTGGTAGCGAGACCATTGTAGTCTGCTTGTTTTAGTTAATGAGAGATGCCTTTTTTATTAATAAATAAAATTAAAACTGTTCAACTGACGACATTATTAGATGTATAACAGGACTGGTAATCACACTAAGCACTACATTTAGTGTACTGCTGTGCCTTTAAAAATATTGACTCTCCATCACAATGTATAAATAAAAATGACAATACTATCAACAACCCTTGCAACTCTAACGTCTATTGTGGGCAGAGCAGGAAATTCTAGGACAAGCAACTTTCGACCACTATCCTGCGAAGAGGATCTTACATGCACAGAAGAAGAAATAATCACCATGAACAGATTTCTCAAAGAAAAGATCCTTGCTAGTGAATTTAGGTTGTTCTGCACTCTCAGAAAGAGGGATCAATGCATGAACTTGTATGATGAGATACAACGCTTTCACGAACAAACAGAAAACAAGAGACACATCGCATCTATTATTCATGATTTGTTCCTAAGATACGACTCAAACTTTAAAGTAGACATCTATGTTGATTCTAATCTTATACGTTCGATAACACAAGATGTCAAAAGTGGCATAATACCACAGAGAGGAATCGAATTATTAGAAGTACTAACGATCAAAAGAATCTGTGAGCTATTCACTGAATTCCAAACAACAAGCCCACGTGGTAGACGGTGGCAAGATACTTTGTAACAATAAAACGTAATTAATCTTCATCGCAAGCACGTAATAAAAAATATTCTGAGGTATGTTTCTAGAGTATATTTATTCAAAATTCAACGAGAGAATATTTTGTTGTAATGATGTGGCAATTAAGTACTCGAAGCTCTGCAGACACTTTGCAAAAACAAAGCTAGGGCGTATTAAAGATCAGCACTGCCTATCCTATATATAACAGACATTCCCTCTTCTTCCAACATGCACAAAAATTGGACCCTAGTCAAGTTATATATGGTACATTAGGTGGTTTTTGATTCTACAAAGAATGTCAAAAGTATGTTTGGCGCAGTTATTCTAGTTCTGAGCGAGGGCATATTTAGGACAGATGATCTGTTCTTGATTTCCCAAGAGACGTTAAAAAAGAATTCGGAGAGACATCATAAGAAGAGGCCCATCATGATGGGTCAAAGAAAGCAATTAAGGAAAACATTTTGGTAAGTAAGATCGTGCATGGAAATTTTAACAAATTAAAGCAGCTTTACAATCACACCTTCGACCAAACGCAACTTTTAAGATGGATATTCGAAAAGAAATTGATATGTTGAATGCAATGTTTCAAGTATCTCTCGAATGCTTGTGCAACTCATTTGTTGAGCAGCAGCTTCATTTCTATGCCGTTAATTGAGGTTTACAATAATGCCAGTTTATCTACAGAGGAGGACGGTTCTAAAAATAAAGACGACACTTGGTGTGAGGTCAATTAAACTGTTATGTGAAAAATAAATATACACACGTGTTCTCCTATATGTCCGACGTTATCTTATTGTCGCACTAGCCTTGAAATGTTATAGTTTTAGAGAAAAGACAACCCAAAGTTTCAAAAAGCCTAAAAATAAAGACGACACTACCGCAGATTTACCAAATCGTCTTGCTCTGAATGCTCACACATGCTCAACATTAATTATATTCCCATTATTACTTTCCTGGTTATTGGTGCAATCAAATTGTATGGCTTATTAAACCCTCATAACGACCAATTAGACAAACCTTTTATGCGGCAAATGCATATCGCTGGGAGGAAGTTGCTTGTATTATTAAAAAATAATTTTAATTTTTGTAACAAATCATCATTTCACAATCTTGTTTGGCAAAGGGTCTGTTGGCCAGCCTAACATGGCACGAACCGGCACTCTTGACTTTTGCTTTCTTGTCGACTTCATTGCAGCACTATATGCGATAGGAGAATTATTACTTTGGCCAGTTTCAAAATTCACAAGTAGAAATTATTTGAAGAAGCACTATTCATCTTTATCTTCAGATTTATTAATGTTGGTATCACTTTTTCTTTTCCTCTTTCGTGACCTTTTGTTTTTTTTGTTTAGGTCCTCGTTGGTTGTCTCCGCTTCAGCTCGTTTATCTTCTGTTGTGCTCTCTTGATTCGGTGTCTGGATGCAGGTTGATTTGACGTTTGGTTCAACGTTTGGTTTGTCGTTTGTGTTATCATTCAACTCACTACTAGGTTCGCTATTGACATTTTCCGAAACATCCCCTCCAAATGCTATTTTTTGTAAGTGTCTCTGCTTTGAATTCTCCTTTTTCCTCTTTCTTTTTAGTGATTTTCGTTCGGTTCGCGCTTCTTCGTCCTCCTTAATCATGCGTCTCATCTCTTCGTGCTCATCGAATTCTTTTTCTATACGGGCATCCTCTTCCATTTTGCGTAACCTGAACATTTCATATCTTCTCATTTTGCCATAGTTATGAAATTCTCCTGATCCGGCACCCGCAACACTACTTGTTGTTTGTCGAACTTTAAGCTCAGCACGATGTATCTGTGGGACAGACGATACTGGATTTGAATCCCCCATATTTTCCTTGAAGACAACCTATTTAAAGTTTAATTACAATTACTTGCAACAACACATACATAATAAAACTGTTTATTTGTTGTTCATGTTGGGATTGATTGATTTGTTTTTAGTAAATTATTGACCCTAGGACAATTCAAAGACAACAAATGTAACTTTAAATCTAGATGGTGCTCCGAAGAAATTTGAGCGTACCCAATAAACTCTACAATAGCATGTTTTAATTCATTGACTTCTTTACTGTATGGATATCTAATTATAAGGTTACATTTCATAGATTTAGTAAAGATTTCTTACAGTTTTGATGTGTCGAATGAGAAGGCGGACCCACGCGCGTTGTTTTTAATCCATTCTACTTTTTGTTTGTTGTACTCTTCTTTGCGCTTTTGCATAAAAATCTGATCGTAATTATCGATGAGTGACAGTGATGACTTCAAACCAACAACATGTTCAAAATCCTCAAACAGAGCAGTCTTGATCATATCCACGCCCGCGTTGTGCAGTCTTTTAAAGTGGTCTGTATTTACAATAACTTGAGATTTTAAGTGAGATGGCGACTGCTTTGTCTCTTTATAGTTTTCTTCATTTGGAGGGGTTGTCAGCATTTGAAAAGTTCTAACTGTAACCACAGGATTTTCAAAGTTGGAAGGCTCATTGGCATAATCATAGACCTCAAAATTACAATCAGATATTTGGACAGCAGGAACCATTCTCAAGAATGTTGTATCAGAGTTATCAAACGGAGGTAGTAATTGATTGGGATGAAGGATCACAACATCAGAAGAACAACAAATTAGAGACCGCTTCAAGTTGTCAAGACTATTAGAAGAAACAATAAAATTGCCACAATTAAAGAATGGTTCACTACTGCTCGCAAGTACTTCAACCAAATAAAAATTGAAATTTGAAACAAGTTGTTTCTTGGAGTACATAACATGTAATTTCCGATACTGCTCTGAAACTCTGTCTCTATTATTAAGCTCTTTCAGTCTCTTTATATATTCGTGCCTCAGTGACTCTGCCAGCTCGTTATTATAGTCTTGCAAAAGATCTGCAATAGTGTCTAATATTTCAATTTTATTGTCAGCGACGTCAGGTTTGGATGTGAGGAGACTCATTGACGATGTATGACACACTGCACTCATACACTCTAGAAGATCTTTATTTGTTAAACAAGTATTCATCAGGTAGTGCGCACAAGAAATCTTGATGTGATTCGAAAATGAAGAGTACAACCTCGTCATTATTTGTAACAAACGAATGATCACACTTTGTTCGAATTTTATACCAAATATCGGGAAAGATACAATTCTCCACAAATAGTCAACACACAATATCAACTCAACATTAATTGGATGTTTCACCCACTCAGATACGTCGATAGATTCTATAGCACTTATGGACCTGATTTGCTGCCCACAAAAAACAATTTTATTTAGGAAGGGTTCAATCGAGCTTAAATAGGATTCAGTTGACAAGACAAATTTTTGTGCTTCGTTCTCAGAGAGACCGAATTTCAAAAGTATGCTTTTATGTAAGGCTTGATCCCTGCAGGGGATATATTTAACATAACTGTTATTTATACAGGTCTGGATGAATACTTTTAATAATTCATGATTAGATGAGGTCCTACCAAATAACAACCATATAATAAACTTTGATGCACGTTTTAACTGTTCATTATCGTGCAAAGCGAGGTACAACCGGATAGCACATGTATAAAAAGACGAATCGTTTGAATTCCATACTTTTGTTAACATTAAATCTATCGCATCAGAACTGGTCTGATTCAAAACTGTACTAATGATACATGGTGGACACTGGTCTGCAACGTTTAGCAAGTCCCACGGTGGTTCTGAACCATGTTTAAACAAGTATTGAGCACAAACCAATTGTTGACAAATACCTTTTTCTAATTCACATTTTTTAAATTCTTTGTAAATGTGATCAATCTGCAGATTTCTGTAGACCTCATCAATCTGTGCATTGGAGTGCTGAAATAAAGACCACAATGGCTTTAGGAGATGACGCTGCGAAGTACCATGTGTGACGACTTGCCTCACGATACGAGCGCATATATCATAGACACTTAAATGATACACATCAAGTAAAAAACAAACAAAAATACAACCGAGATGATTCAGTTCAGGGTTGTCGATTAATAAATTACAAAATACATTACAAAATTTTACTAGTTCAATTTTATGACTTTCATCTAAAACTTTTGGCATTGCAAATAAAAATGAGGCAACAAGTCGACGAACACGGTCTTCTAATTTAGATTCTGGAAAGAAATCCGAAAGAGTGATACGAGTCATCAAAGCATTGCTCATTTTTAAAATAGCACTAGTGGTAGGTAACACGCTACCTATTAAATGCAAAACATAACTAGAACAACACAATGCACTTAAAAAACTCAGAAAATCTTTTTTCTTTGTAGATGTTTGTAAAACGGTTATTTGATGGTCAACGTAGAATTCTAAAAATCTAACATTAAATCTTTCCCTCAACAAATCGGTCCAAATTGTAAAGTATTGAGGTTCTTTCAAGAGTATAAAATGAATCAAATCAGTGAGGAAATCAATAAGAGGAATTGATATACTAGGATCCATTGCATCAAATTTACATTTGTCTGTTAACTTTGTAATGGATTTTGTAATTTTACAGATCCATTGATAACGAAGATTAGAACAAGATTGATCATTTAGTAAATTCAATTCATATACATTATTCAGACGGTATTTTTCATACGCAATATTTTGCGTGATATTAGGTCTTACTTGTGCTGTCACTGTAAACTTCACAAGTGATTGGTTGAATTTTACAAAATGTTCACCATCACTAATCAATTCACCCAATTGATTAAACAATGGCAATGTACAAGATTGATTTTCAAAAAAAACAACAATTTCTTTTTGTAAATTTGACACTGGTGCTGTAAAGTAGATCACTTGACCAACGTGTCCAATTTGAACTTGATCAAATACAACACTAATTTGTTCATCTTTATTAATAAGATTTGTGGTGTCTAATTCCACATGCAATAAATCTTGTAAGGGCTGATTCGATATAAAAGACAATGGGTACACAATTTTAAAATCCGAATCACGTTCATGGATGGAATAACAAAACATGTACTGAATGCTTAAATTGTGTAGATTTTTCAGAACTGGATTATTACAAATGGAAACGGATACATCGACTGTGTGTGATGGACCGTGAAGTCTGATTATATACTCTGGAAGAGTTTCAATTTGTTTCACTAGTATAATCTTTCCTTCCGCTTTAATGTTGGTAGTTAGTCTTTTACATGAAGCAGCATCGTGGATGGATACGCTATAGTCTGATTCAATAACTCTAATTAAGAGATTAACGTTTTTGTGGTTTGTGAAAAAGTCCGAGAGTGAGGCGGGAAGTAACATGTCTGTGGCGGGTAAGTATTCAAAATCACTGAATGGGAATCGTTTCCAGTACTCTTCAAGCGCGTCACCAAGATCAACTACCCTGCCTTCGCTCTGCAATGTATTGGTTACTTGAAAACCATTTGTTTGAGTTTTGCTTTGTGGTTGTTCGCTTCCAATCTGTAATTCTTTGTCCGTTTTTATTCCGTTAAGCTTGGTCTATTAGTGATTCTAAACAACAAAGCGGCATACATGTTCCATGAACGGTTGTTTTGGTTTTGTGTAACAAAGTAATAATGGTCAACTAACAAGAACAAGATGATGCAAAATAATTTATTATTTAAATTTTTAGTTCCTTCCAATATCGGAAACCTCTGTAAAAGTGTAAGTTGTTGCGCAACAAGTAATTTGTCTTACGTTCGAATTTAATGTTTTGAGGAACCTTCTTGGGGAGAATCTGATTATAAGAGTTGAGTGCGAACCGGACTGTGTTGTCTTGTGTGCCACGGAAGAACTCATTGTGACTGTTGACGAACTCATCGAAAGATTTTGTGTCGTTGAAGTTTAGTGCTTTCATGATAACTGCTTTATCTGCTTCTTGGTATGTGATTGCTAAAACTCCTGCAAAGACTGGGATTTTATTAATTAAAAGTAAAAAATGTTACATACATTTACGAATGTTGTTATCGAAGGAAGGTAGACTTTTGAGAACCTCGCTTGCGGTTGCTCTTAGTTCCCAGAATTTATCAAACTGGCAAGCTTCCAAGAGATCGTATAATTTAATTAGTTGTGAAACTCCCTCTTCACTTTGCTAAATTGTACATCAAGTAAACAACACTTAAATGAAGATGTATAGCATACGTTTTTCTCATGGATTAGATACAATGAAAGTGTGAAGTCGTTAGTTTGTGATCCATTTGTCAATGCCAAAATTAAAACCTTTTTGATGACATCCAAGCTAGCCTTTTGCGGGTGGAACTGATATAACTTTAATAAGAACAAGTTTGCTTCTTTGTCATAAGTGCCGTCATTTGTTAGCTGTTCTTGAACGTGTTTCTCCAATGGGGCAATGACTGCTGCGTCGTATTTGCTTGTGGCATCGGAGGGTTGGTACTGGAAATTTCCAATCTTTATGGGTTGTTTGGACATCGTGGATTGTTTGTATGTGAAAATGTAAGCAAGTCAACCACAAGCAAGAACACAATAACATCACACAAAACGAAGAAGAGTCATTGATTATATAAAAGTATTTATTTGAATATCACAAAACGAGAAACTTTTGATTATAGTCTCGAATTTTACAAAGTGGTTTTTCACAATTGGTTTAATGTTTTCTAGTGTAATGTTAGATGGTCGTGTAGTGACGAATACTTACTTCTTAGGCAGTACCATGCATCCTCTGTTGATACAATCTCTATTTCATGTTCTCTATTTTTATTAAAAACCATCTCCTTCGGACATTTGTAAGGCAGAATTTCTCCGTCTATAAACATCCTTCCGCTCATGTCAATTACTAACATCTTATGTCCACTGCAACTGTATCCTAATACATTACGATAGTCCATATCGGACATGGTGTTGCGATCGCTTTTGCTAATCAATTTACTTCCATATAAATTACCGTCAACTAACATGTTAGTTTTTATATAAACACAACGCGACACCTACTTGTTTGCACCACGGAATTAAAGAAACCGCAGCTAATGCTTTTAATTTGGGTTGCTAACTTGACGAACCGACCTGTACTGACGGGGACGTCTGAAAGACCCAGCTGACCCGATGTGTTCAAGCCAGCAACAAATACACCATCCTCCCTCAGTACAACAGAATGTTTGTAGCCACAAGCAAGATCTAAAACTTTACACTCATTATGAATTCCAAGAACTGGCGCCGGAATTGTACTATCAGATCGGTCGTCTCTTCCCAATTCTTGGTCATCATTCCTGCCACAAGAGTAGACAAAATTGTCACTAGTGGCGAATAGTGTGTGGTGCGCACCGGACTTTATTGACTTTATCTCCCTATCATTGAAGTATTCTGAAGGTACCACGTTAAGTGTTTTTACATCTTTTGTTTTCCGTCCAAGCCCACACTGCCCATCTGATGGTTGATAAGAAGGAGGTAAAAAATGATTTAGTACCTCTGTTGCAGCCTATTGATAAAACACAGTTGTCTTTCGTCAAAAAGAAGGCATGAGAGTAACCACCAGCAGAAGATATAATTTCCTTGTCTCTACATTGGACCACTTCACGATTTGGATATTGTGGGCCGAGGAACGGAGCCGTTCCATATCTATAAACTCTATTTGCATCTACCGTAGGTGAAATCGAACGTAGTAAAATTGTCGAACCTGTCACATAGAGTGTGAACCATCTACCCGTGGAAATGTGTATTACATTATTATAATCGAATACATAGGACGGTAATGGTTGAAACCCATTTTCTATTGAATCAAACACAAACGCATTGCTGTTCTCCACCTCCATTTACTTTGGATACTCGGGCTATTTGAAGTTGACCACACTTGAAATAATCAAAATGATTGTTACACCGAAAATACCAAGTAATAGATCTTTTGCTTTTAACTGAGTAAATTATGTAAAATTCACTTTAGTACCAAATCAAGTGGCGATCACTCAGATGCGATCATGAAATTCATGTTTTGCCTGCATTGATGATATTTGTTGTGCCTCTAGAACGGAAAGCAGGTCCATCAATATTGTGAATATAGACCTAAACAGGTTCGTGGACAAATTCATAATTATTTATGAGATCATGCAAATCAATGTTTATTGAAAACTACAAATGTGTATGAAGTGGTCTACATTGGTTTGAATTTTAATTACAGTGTGGATACAGTCTACAGTCCCTTATTCAGCAATTTGCAAAAAGCTTTTTTCAAAAAGATCACTGATCAGACTGTAACACTCACAGGTGCATAAAAAATTTTATTGAACAAATTAACTGTTGTCCAGAAGTTCCTTTAATCAGTTGACTTCACGTCGAGTCAGTTGTAATGACCAGAAAAAGTGGTCCTCCACACAAGCGACGAAAATACACACACGAAGTAGCTAATCCAGAAGATTTACTAGAACTAACCAATGACAAGCAATTAAATGAACTAGAGTTTGGATCTGAAACAGCAGAAAACAGTACAACACTAGACGAAAAGTATTTTGCTCAGAGATATCGTTTTTGGTCAAGATACGACGAGGGCATTTGGATGGATGAGACAGGATGGTATAGTGTTACGCCAGAATTGATTGCTGAACATTTGGCAAATCGATGTTGTGATTATGAAAAGAAAGTTACAGTGATTGACGCTTTTTCAGGAGTTGGTGGGAACGCAATTCAATTCGCGCTGCATGAGAATTGTGAAAGAGTGATTGCAGTGGAATTGAACGAGAACAGAATAAAATGCGCGGCACATAATGCAAGCATTTATGGAGTTGCCGACAAGATAGAATTCATTCAAGCCGATTTTTTTGATTTGGCAAAGTCTGGATGTTTGAAAAGAATAACAAAGGAGCAAGATTGCCTCGTGGTATTTTTATCTCCTCCGTGGGGCGGTCCTGAATACATTTTATCTGAGGAGTATGATTTGAAGACAATGATGCAGCCGATGGATGGAAATGAAATCCTTCATATTGTTAGGAGGACCATTTCTCGTAATGTAGTAAGTAACAGTGACTCAAACTAAACTCACCCCGAACAGTGTTATCTACTCCCAAAAAACACACCAATAAAACAAGTTGGACTTTTGGCGGAACCAGGAGAGCCGTGTGAATACGAGAGAAATTATTTGAATGGAAAAGTGAAGATGGTGTCAGCTTACTTTGGTGGGCTCTGCTTGCTACATTCACATTATACCGGAGAAGAGAATCCGAAAATTGATGTATCACAAATATAATAAAATACTTTAAATGAAATTTATACCTTTAGCTTGGAACGTGATGAATACAAAGACCACACCAATGATTAGTGCGAGAATGATGAGAAGGACCACTATACACAAAAGTCTTTGAGACCCTCCAACCTTCTCGATGGCATCATCAACTTTCTTATTCAAGTTCTTCAGTCTTTCTAATTCTTTTTCCGCCTTCTTGTCCAAATCATCGATCATTGCATTTTGGGTTACCAATTCTTCGTTCATTGATACTGCCATGTCTTTCAACTTGTCGATTTTTTTACCAAACTCATCGAGTCCTTTATTCATTTCCTGCTTATTCTTCTCAACAATCTGTAACGCGCCACTAATGTCAATTTCAGGTAGATTATTGATTTCGTCCTCAGTTAAGTTCTGGGATTGCAGAAGCTGTCTTCCTCCGCTACTGCTCTCTGGAGAGTCCTCCATTCCAAGGTCTACACCTCCAAGAAGATCATCTCTTTGATCCTTTTTCTTGCCCTTCTTGTCTTTGGGCTCATCCTTCTTAGTTAGATGTTCTCTATCCTTCCTCTCCATGGCATCTATGTGTTGTTTTATGATGACGATGTCTTTAGCTTCCTTTTCTTCTCTAGCCTTCTTTTCTTTGTCTCTCTGCTTATCTCTAAAAAATGACTTCTTTTTTTTTCCCTTCTCGTGCATGTTTATTAGTTTTTGATAATCGTCCAAAATACTCTTCAACATCTTCTTAATGTCGTTGCTCATCCTGACATGATTCTTGTGCCCTCTGTTTTTTTTGGCAGTAGGGTCATCGCGTTCTAAAATCCTTTGGTGAGTTAGCATCAGCTTCTTTGAAATCTGGAATTTAAGGAGTTCAAAAGGTGTGCCAGAGTCAGGTCCCATCTCTTCATCGTCTCCTCCAAAGTTTTTTCCAGTAATTTCTACATATGTTTTATTAAGACGACGTAGAAGGTCATTCATTACACCACGAGATACGCCACCTCTAATGTAAGACATGAT
Source organism: Acrasis kona (assembly GCA_026419775.2). Lineage (NCBI taxonomy): Eukaryota > Heterolobosea > Eutetramitea > Acrasida > Acrasidae > Acrasis > Acrasis kona. The sequence goes on from JAOPGA020001019.1 coordinate 85,053, forward strand.
GCTTTATTTTCTACAATCGCTCGTTTGAGGATTACAGTAAACTTTTTAGTCAACCAGATATACAACTAGAACCCTGGGTTAAGTCCGCAATCTTTGCGTCTCTCAGGATTGTTACAGCGGAGATACATTAAAATAAGTTTGTCATTGACCAAGGAATAGTTATATAGTTTCAAAAAATTTGGGCACAAGCACCTGGCTTTTAAATTGATCTAAGCTTACATAAATTCATATTTATTAAGTAATGATTAGAAGCGGGCAGAACGTATTCCACAAATAGATCTCCCGTCTAGTGGTGATAAATGACTTGCCTGAACCACACCGTTCGAGTAAACATGTCCGCTGGACATACAATAAGAAGTGACTGATCCATATGAGTTAGCCATCATTAATGTGTTACCAGACACCCAAGTGTTTAATTCTGATCCTTCAACCCACCCTAAGCGAGATGGATTAATGGATACTGGCTCTCTTGTCAGTAGAGAGAAGTCATTAATGTTAATTCTGTGCAAGTGGAATAGATCTGATCTAGGTCTATGCAATATGTTCATGATGTGACGATTGCATGGATCTACATTTAATGCTGCAACACTGCATCCTGATCCGAGTCCAATGCTGTTAGTAACACCCAATGCAGCTTCAGCTCCAAGATTCCTTAGACCGATTCCTAATCCTGCACCTGCTGCAAGTCCTGCACCAAGACCGAGTCCCAGCAACCTCTCTTCTTCAGAGATTGGCTCTTGCTGTTGTCTCTTTAATCCAACACCTAATCCCAATCCAGCTGCAAGTCCTGCGCCGAGACCAAGTACCAACTGTCTGCTAGATGCTACTCCACACTCTGCATTGACTTCGTAGCGGGTTAAGCGGTTTTCTTCCATACAGACCATGGTATCTTCATCAGCGTATAATGGAACACCGACTGTATTGGGGATAGATGCTCTCGCGACGAAAGTGTTCAAATCAATCATGCTGTATCCTTGTACTGCTGGACTTGTGACTACTAAAGTTTTGGATGATTTAAGATGACCGACAATGTTTGCTTCTCCGTTGATGCATGCAGTACCAGGTACCAATGCCAAGTTAAACAGATTGTGTCTGGTGTAGCAAGTTCTTTCATTGTTAACGAGAGAAACATATACGTAGGATTCATCTACAAATTGAACTCTTGATGTAGCGGGTACGCTGATTGATCCGGTCACCAATCCTCCAGAAAGGTTAAGAGTAGACAGTACTCCTGCACCATTATTAATACCAGTTGCAATTGCATGTCTTGGGGATAAAACTCTACATGAATTGGGAAGGAAAGGAAGGACATGACTTCCAATAGTTCTTGCACCTGCATCAACTACAGAGACGATTGGGGATGTTCTGTCAAATTTATAGAACAGACCAGTTCCACTAGATGCTGAGAAGCACTGCGATTTTTGGCCAATTCCTACTCCCACACCTAATCCAAGGTTTATACCGGTGGTGCAACCAATGCTTCTACCAAGGCGACGTGACCAATATCTGTGGCCGTGATGATGGTGATGTCCATTAGCCAATGGATTTCCTTCGTGACCAAGGAAGCCGAGATGTTCATGAGCGAACACTGTAGCATATAGGCACAACACAACTAATGTCTTGCTTATCATTTGTATGTTTTATCAGTGCAATTTTTGAGTAAATTTAAAGTGTGATGCCTATTGGATTCAAATCAATTATTAACACCCAAAATGTTTGTAACCGTATCATATTTGACATTTATATTGTCGAACTACTTTATATGATCAAATTCCACTCACTTTTCGGTTCAAAACCTAGTGGTTTTGTTTTTACGATGGTAATACCATATTTGGAACTATATCACTTAGATTCTCCGAAGATTTATTACAAAAGTTTGGAACAAGAATTAGCAGATTATCCATTGTTTATTCTGTGGAAGATGAAGTGACGCAGCACATTTGTAGTGAGTAATCTTGTATCATGGTTGAATTGCCATGACAGTTCTTCTAATCAGTGCTGAATAATCCAATGAATCACCTCTTCTTAAGGTAGACACTTCTTCAGTTTATTAATCCTGATGCCTTATGATTCGCACGCTTTCGTCAAAAGTCAACTCAACTTGCCGTAAAATCCAGTTCAGGTCATCTCCACAACATACCGAGAGGATTGGTCATTGATTATGTCAATAACCGTATTTTATTGTCGACAGTTACAATTATAGATTGAGAGTAGTGAGTCGTACAACTGGAGTGATAACTACTTTTGCTGGAACTGGTGATGGAGGTTTTGCTACTCAAGCTCAATTTTCACCAACAGGAGTGGCAATAGATAGCGCTTATAATTTAATTTACATTGCAGATACTTTCACTTCTCTTGTGAGAGTAATAGATTGTACGACTGGTATTATAGATACTTTTGCGGACACAGGAATCAATGGTTTTAACTGAGATTATATCGCTCCAACGCCTGCACAATTGAATGCACCAATTGAAGTAACTATGGACGAGGTGTGTACAACGGATTCTTGGAACAGTCGCATACGAGCGGTTAGCCCGCCTGCCCCGATTCAAACTCCAACACCCACACCTACTCCTATACTCGCTCCTACACCTACTCCCACTTCTACGCCAATTCTCACGCCTACTCCTACCCTTACATCTAGCGCCACTACTTCTATATTATCGCCCCTACTACAACGCCAACCCCTACATCAACAGTACTTATTATTTGTAATGGAAATCTGTTTTGTTCTCAAAACAAGTGTATATGTCAGTCAGGTCACAATGGTTTAGGAAATAAACTATTTGTATTTGATCGTAGAACAATAAATAACAGTACCAACCAAGCAATTTCTTAACGCATACAAGGATCTACCGGTGATGTACCATTCAGCGTAACATCTGATAATAAACTCTTTATCCTTGTGGTTTTGAACAAGGCATTGTGGATTGTCCCAGGCTCTTTTCATGAAGGATTTCAGGATTATTTCCCTCAATGTGAATTAATGGAAAAAGAAATATTTCAAAATGTGTTTTGAACTCGATTCTTTGTATTGAAAAATTAGTGGGAATCAATCCCGTGTAGTCTGAAACGTTCTTGAGAAGTTGGAAACCACGGTCATCCTTCTAAAATTTGAGAAATGGTGAGATTTTAGATTGACAAGTTGATGAGTATGGTAATCAGATCCATTTAATCGCAACATTCAGAATAATATTACACACGCATCAAGCATAATGTTTGAATAGTATGATGTGTTTAATCATGAATCCGACTGTCTACCTGTGAGACTCTTGACAATTTCTCGAAAAGGAAAAGTGTATACAAACACAATTAGATTGGCCCTCATCAATGTCATTTAAATAGGTTAAATTATGGACAGCATGACAACAGGGACGCAAGGAACGATTCCCATGGGAAGGAGAATGTCTTGTGTACACAATATGCCTTGCTCTCAATGCCTCAAATTTGTTCCAAGAGAGGTGCATTTGTTGTGTGGCCATTCCTTTTGTTCGTCGTGCTCATCAAGCATCTGCCCTGTATGTACAGCATCAGCCGGCCGAATAGATTTACCACATGACAAGTGGTTAGCAAGAGAGCGCGTTGAGCATAGATTCATGATATTAGTTTTTGTGGATGAGGACCCGCACATGCCCAACCCACTGCTACAGCAACTAAGTAAAGAAAAGACATATCGCACTATTAGAGACTGTGGCGGAGATATTTTTGGTGTGGTGTCTGAGGAAATACATGATTATGGATTTATTAGAACATTTGTTGACAAAAGGGGTGGAGAATTCAGTAAAAAGTATTTATCAAATCCCATCGATGGCTGGTACGCCAACCACACCAGTTTCGCCTTTGACGCCTCCATCTGCATCGTCATTTTACTCGTTTGGATTAGGTTCGCAAGGGAACTCGCCAAGGTCAAACAACTTGCTAACAGTTGGTTCACCACCGTCTAGTCCAAATCGTACTCTTAAGCTTACTAGAGCATTAAGCATACCAAATGTGAGTGTTTCAATTCCAATACCGAGTTCTCCAGGTAGAGACATATTTTTGAACAAGTTGAGCATCAGCTGCGAGTCAAAACAATCAGAGGTACTTTGGTTTGCGTTTAATGATTAATTAACCATTAGTTTCCAAGTATGATAGTCTTCGACAACGAAGGAAATATCACGATGAAGTGGGAATCGCAGTACCAAAACAAACACGGGGATCCTACATCAAAATTCATAAATGAATTTGTACAATACTGTAAGAATCAAGTTAATCAATTATTTGGCTAAAATCTTAGATTTCTCTAGAGAAGATAATTTTTCTTCGGTCACCAACTACATGAGTGAACATTTGTGTTCAATATTTCCTCGCGTCTTGGAAGATCCCGACCTGCGCTCAATGTTTGACGAGCACTTGTGTAAGGAGCGCAATGAGGAGTCGTTAGATTTTATTGAAAAGGTCGACATACTTCAAAGCATTTTATCATTCGACAATACGGAATCTCACGAAGCCGATAATGCATACTTTGTGGACGAAGTGATGAATGTGTACCAGGACTTAATCCCAAACCTTAACATTTCAAATGAGGTCAAGCAAAAGGTAGAAAAATACTTTAGGAACGGACGACTGGATGTAGGGGCGATAAGTGAAATGATGTCGACAAAACGTCTTATTGTGTTCCAGGACGTAGCGAATGAAGTTAAGGCATCGCTACAATATGATTCTTTTGTACGATACTACAACTCAACGTTGTTCCAAAATACAATGATGGAACACATTCCCTTTTTGTCTTACAACAAGACCTACTCGACCTCCTCCTTGGTGCGAAGATCCTTGAGCATTTAAGATTTCAAGATGTATAAAGAGTGTAACAGTAGGGTTGTTAAATGTGATTGTGACGTCGGCCAGCACCGACAAACATGATAATAAATCGAAACATAACAGTCTAATAATTTTGTATTTATTCATCATTACATTGCACCAAGGTTATACCTCAGAACATCAGAACTTACATCTCTAAACAACTGTACGGAAAACCCTCTCCACAAAACCTTTACACCCTTCTTTTTGACGAGTTTATTCGCATACATAAAAGTGTCGTCAATTTGTATTGTGTCTGTGATTTGTATTCTATTTTTGATGACCACCAATGGATACGTTACGAAGCATTTGATGGCACTTTTGATGGCTACATTCATGTTTTCTGAAGTTGTTGGGTGTTGTAGGATCGTATCCACAAAGTAGCGGAGAACATTTTCTAGCATGCGGCAACCGGCATCTCTGCTTACGAAACGTAAATAATTGGCAATAACGGGTTCGGGTATCTTCTGCTTAAGGTAATCCAAAGTACTAGTGTAGACCGAGTCTGTGGAAGCCCATGCGTTTGAAACTTTTAATCGCTCTTGTACCACAAGCCTAGAGCGAGCAACTTCAAATGGATGTAGGATGGAAAGGTCACCAAAAAAAGTATTCTTCAGGAACTTGTTCACCAGAAGTAAATCCATGCCCCTGAAGAAATAAAATACACCCTCACTTTGTACATGATTGTGAATCTTTCTTAGTGTGGGATTTTTAGTTTGAATGTTGTTGTGTCCGTCGATCATGTTTGTGACTCTTTCGAAGAAACTAGATCCTTTTTTATTAGTTGTTTGCTTGATTATAATATAAACATCTACCGGAGCATATAATAGCGTTTCAAACACATTATAAATTGCAACGTATACCCATGACTTCACCATCCACAAGTTTACTTGATCCCATTACAAAATACACAAAACATGAATAATTATGGATTTCATCGACGTAATTTATGACAGAAAAAAGCATTTCCCGCCATAGCACCTACTTGGTGAGGATTCCGGTAACAACTATTGTTCGGTTGGTCTTTACTTCTCTTGTGATTGATCCATGACACCCAAAATGCAAATTCAAACAGAGCAAACAACTTGTCAACTTCATAAGTAAAATGCATCGGCAAATATTTTAGAACCATATCGGAATACTCGTCCAATTCTAAATGCGTTCGAAATGTAACCGTGTCTGGCGGAAAACTCAACGATGCCATCACTTTAGCATCTGGTCTATACTTGGCATACAATCCATCTTCAAAGTACAGCTCATCAAAATAACTTTTTACTGTTGGGCTATCCCAAAGTTTTACATTCATCAAATCACATAAATCTTCAACAAGCATTTGAGAAGTTAGTTTCATACCCCTATATGTTCGCTTAAAATCAAGCTTTTGCCTCAACATGTATTGAAGGTTTGATGTTGAATGGGATTCACTACCGTCATTGCTACCAGTAGTAATAACCTCAATAAAAGAATCATGAGAGCCAACAGTATTTGATGTATATTCAATGTCCTCTGGGGCCAGATATTCTCTGTTCCACTTTGTAACAACATGTGCTATACAATCTATTGCTCTGCTTAACGGTGGACCTTTGTAACTTATCAAGGATCCACACTTTGCACCATTTATTATTATTTCACCTTTAAATACAACAATTTTAGGAACAATCAATCCTACTTCATTCCATTGAATCAAATAGGGACCAACGATGATGGATGACATTAGTTTACCAGAGCCAGTTGATTTTACGCGCATTTCCGTGACAGGCGTAAATAACGCACATAGCGGTTGATGTATAATGTCTGGCTCCTCGAATAGTGGCACCCTAATTTTTACAAAAGGATCATCTTTTGGAATGTAGAGGTATTGATTAACAACTGATTTGTTGGATTCTAAACACCTTTTGATTAGGGCGGTGTGCTCGTCGGTTCCATACTGAATATCATTAAGAACGTCCTCTCCTATAGCATTTACAGAGCTTATGTGTGGGGATAAGTATGAATTCTTCATGCATTCTGGGTCGGTGAAATTCTTTGCATATTTTAGTTTGGTTTGACTACTTTGATTGTTCCATTCTCTGAAACATCCCAATTTTGAATCAAGGATGGAGATTATTTTTTTCGAAGATTGTTCAATAGGATCATCCATGGGCCCTGAGAAGATTTCTCTTCTACTCTGGCGTACAGTTTGAACAATAAAATCAATGTCTGTATTTATTATTTATGAGAAGTCAAATGTTCATACTTTGGTTAGTGAATGAGTTAATCAGTTTCTCAGGTAGATCCCGACAACTAATCGAGTTTCCCATCTTGTAATTATTGTGGATAATAAATTAGAAGGTTTGTATTCCCTGACAGTTTGAGATGAGAATAAATTAAAGATAACCGTTACAACACACAGCACATGATGGGCTTGGTAACTTTTTGAGGTAATTCTGGCGAAGGTCTAGTCTCTGAACTTAATAAAAACCTTTTTAATAATACATTTAAACTCAATTTGAATTGTTCCACGCAAAAGACAATGGATTGGGTAGTGAAATCCTTATTGTCTCCTTTCTCATCTTTCTGGGTTTTAAAATTGAACACAATTTCTTCTTGTTTGTTTTGTCAATTGGCACATCAACATTCAGCCTTCTATCCATGTCGTGAACTACTGGGGCGTTTTTATCACTAGTGTGCTTGCTCTTGAAGATAATCTTTTTTATATTGTCAAATATGGTAGACACCCAATGTATGTTCTTCTTTTGTTCTATGTGCATATACAAGCTATTCACGTTTCGTTAAAGTTTGAGCTGTACCTAATGTGGGGTGAATGAAGCCATAATTGATGTTATAAAATTATAATAACTGCATCTAATTCGCCCACCAACTAACTTTGTGGTCAATTTTCTTTTGTTACAAAAAACTTCAATGTTGGACCTCTCACCCGATGGTATTCGACTAATATGCACCACTCTTATAATATCAAACGTAACTTTCCTTTATAATTCATATTTTACGTTCAGTATGTATTTGAAACATATTTGGACTTGAGACAATACCTCCGTTTAAAAGATCAGAGGCAGACAGGAATAAGTCCTGTTGTTAAGAAGTATCTTGAGCAACACCGCAGAAAAAAGCCCGAAGATTCTGACGAATTGAAAGATGAAAACACTACAGAAGAAAATAAAGAAAAGACAACCACCGATGACAACGAAACCCACAAGAAGACCCTTTCGTACAACATTGCTTCCAAGTAAGATTCTTCAATATAATAAACTAATCGCTGTTAGGAAGTTGGGATTCATCACAGGAGCTATTGATGTAGTGCAGGAGCTACTAATCTTTAGATTTAACTTTTTGTACTTGATGTGGGAGTTTTCTTCAAATGTCATTCTCTCTCAGTGGCTTGGTGTCAGCAATGCTAAAGATTATGAGGTAAATTTTTACATTTTATTTAATTAACTTTGACTTTAGATTACCATCTCCATTTTAGTGACCATTCTTGGCTACTTGTTTGGTTTGTTATTTAGTGTACCAACTTCCTTGTACAGAACATTTGTTCTTGAGGAGGAGTTTGGTTTCAACAAGAGCACATTAAAGGTATGTCAAGTACTGCCTCGCTAATGTTTTTAATTTAAAGTTATGGGTCACCGATCTCATCAAAAGTACAATGTTGGGCGCAGTTATTGGACTCCCCATACTATCGCTCATGATTTACATCATCAAGAACTATGCTGGACCACATATGCACATTTATGTTTGGGCGTCCTTGTTCTTCTTGTCCATATTCATGATTGCCATATATCCTGATTACATTGCAACATTGTTTAACAAGTTCAATCCATTACCTGATGGAGAGCTCAAAGACAAAATAGAGGACTTAGCAAGAAAAGTTGAGTTCCCATTGAAAGGAATCTATGTTATGGACGGTTCCACTCGTTCAGCACACTCTAATGCGTATGTACTCACTGCCAGTCAACTCTAATCATTGCATAGATACTTTACAGGATTTTTCGGGTTGAAGAGAATAGTTTTATTCGACACCATTGAAAAGCAAATGACCACGGATGAGATCGTAGCCATCTTGGCACATGAAATAGGTCATTGGAGATACAATCACATTACAAAGTCATTGGTTATTGAACAAATTTATTCCTTCCTCATGTGGTACATGGTAAACACTTTTATCCATTCTCCAGTAGTGTATCAAGCATACGGATTTAAAAACCAAAGACCCGCCCTTGTTGGAATCACTGCCATTATGACATTATATTCGTACGTCCTTTCATTTCATGTATTCTGACACAATTAGACCCGTCAACCAATTAATTAGTTTTTCGAGAAATTGGTTGTCCCGTAAACATGAATACGAAGCTGACTTTTATGCAAGTTCAACTCTCAACAAGAAGGATCTAGCACCTGCCTTGGTCGCAATTCACAGAGAGAACTTGAGCGATATGGACCCTGATCCATTATACAGTACTTTAAAGTATAGCCATCCAACTTTGTTGGAGAGACTTCGTGCAATTGAGACTGCAACCAAATCACAATAAAAGTTAAATAATAATTTAATTTCCTTGTTCCTTTTTAATCTTATTCACAAGCTCCTCTCTCCCCTTCTCTGCCAATCTCTTAAAATTAGCAAGTCCAGATAACACCTTTTGACCAATTTCCTCCCCAACATTTGACTCTTTTCTACCTCTTTGTGCAACCAGTGGAACAGGAGGCAGCTCTCTCTTTGGACTCGCTTCAGGAATCATGGTAGGAAGAGGACGGATGCGAGTAGAATTTGATCTAGCCAATTGTGGTGTAGGTGGTAATGCATGTTGAGGTGGAGGAGGTATCACTTGTTGTTCCAACATCAAGTCATCAACAGCAGTCAAATCGCCACCACTCGTCACAGTCGTCTCGTCATGACTGGACGTGTTATCGCCATCAACAACAACAACAGAATGAGATTTAGACAAATCATTTTCGACAGCGTTAAGAACACTGTTGGGAACGTATTGTTTATATCTTTCGCATTCTTCTTCCTTATCGACCAACCTATCGCTCAACTCCTTGATAATACTCTGCAACTGCTCCTGTAAAACCTTATTCTCCTCTTCATGATCCGTCACCACATGACTCACCAATCCTTCGTTCATGCTATCTCTTCTGCTGATTCCAAAAAATGATTTTGGTTTATTAGCATCAGCAGCAGCATTCGAATTTCCCATCATTCTATTCTTGTACATGTTTACTTCTGCTTCCAATTTCTTCTTTTCTCTACCAGCAGCATTCAAATCCAAACTAATTCTTCCAATGTGTTCCTTCAAATTATCCGATAGAATCTTACTCTCCTCGTGAACTCTCACCACCGTTTCGTTGCTCTTCTTTAACTGTTCTTGTAAGCTCTGGATCAATTTATCCTTCGAATCCAATCGATCCGCATCTGATTGATTTTTGATTTTCAAATCTTTTAATTCCTGAGCGCGCTCCGCTTCAAGTCTCAAACGATCTTGCGTGCCGGCCATTCTCTCCTTTTCTTGTTTCGTGATCAATTCGACATACTTTATTAGTTCGTTACAATATTTCTGTAATAGCGATTGTTCCGATCTTGCTTGTAACATGCACGATTTGATCAATCTGAATTGCGTATCGACCGATCTCACTTCGATCAATGTCGACTCTTGATCGAAATTAGTTTGAGTGGAAACTTCGATCGGACCCGTTACGATTTGATTTTCGACGGGCGCGCCTGATGATTCCGATTCGTCGGTGATGGTGGAATCCATCTTTGAATCTAGATCCATTCGTAAATCTTGATCGTCGCCGCTCTTGTCGATCAACGAAGGAGATGATGCGGAGGGATGATTCTTTTCGTGATTTGCAATTTTCAATTGATGGATGGATTCCAAAATCAATCGATGCCAATCTTCGAAATGCTTTTTGGTCTCTGCACAAAGGAACACCTTCAATACGCCATCCATCAAGCAAATCACCGGTTTCAACGCATCGTCCAACACCGGCGCATACGTTTTATAAACGACGCATTCGTGAGTCAACACCAAATCGAACAATCTCATCTTTTCTGAATTATAAATCTCGTCCTTTCTTAATTTATTGGAATAACCAACCACTGCATTACCGACGTGTGCACAGTATACTCTCCTCCATCCATCGTGAGTGAGAGTCGCGACGTGACAATAACCATCCATCAAGATGAATTGATCGGTGCGCGTGTTGATGGATTGAGGTGATTTCAAACCAATGGGAGATGATGTTTTGTTGGGCGATTTTGCGTTCATGTTCTCCATGGTCTCCGCCAATATTTCCGTCAATCTCATTTTATCTCGAATGGCGCTCTTCATGGCCTCGTCCTTCTCCTTCATGTCCTCCTGCATCTTGTTGAGAATGTTGGTGACTGATTCGTGACACATTAACGCTCTCGTCGCTGCTCTCTGGCTGTCTATCAAGCTGTCGTGTAGTTTATCAAAGTGAGCGGTCATTTGTCTGGTGTGAGGTTTCTTGAAGAATTTCAATAATTGTAAATGTGATTTTAATTGTTCGATTTGACCTCTGATGATGTAATTGATGCAATTGTAAACCAATGGCGACGTGTGTAATTTCCAATCTCGATCGGAATCATTTCCGAATCGTAACGAGAATCCCTTCTCGTAGTCGATCGGCTTGTTGTAATCCGATTCCACTCCGATTTGAATGGTGATCGGATCGCTCATGGCCACGGAATGTTGATCGTGTGCTTGTGTGTAGGGCTGTATTTGTTTGAATGCAACGTTCATTTCGAAATCATGATCCATCGTGTCGAAATGTAATTCGCTCAGATCGTCCATGTCGATCAATGCACGTCTGGCCAAATTCAATCTCTTCGTGCCGTCGTCATTGGCCAGCAACGTGCTTCTTGGTTGTACGGGGTGGTGAGTGGAATTCAATTCGTCGAGTCGAATTCCAAATGCATCCGTGGTGGTGCCTACTGATTCTTGAACGACCGATATTTCCAAATGACTGATTCGAACGTTCCATAGCAACGGATAAACCTTCTTTTCTGCCGTGGATCGTAATGGATTCTTTTCTTGACTCATTAATTTTTCAATGTGTCTGCGCAATTTATTCTTTTTGCGAATCTTACCGGGCGTGAATGGAGAAGAGATTGAATCTAATTCAGATGATTGCGAAAAATCTAACGGAGAGACGATCGATGAATCGGATGGAGTGTGAATGTTGTTGGATTGGATCGAATCGGAAACGAATGGATGATCTAATTCGGGACTCGTGATGGACGATTCATCGTTCGTGGTTGTCGACGTCATTTCTTGTTGTTGGATGGTATCTGGAGTGTTTGGATCGAATGGATCGGGTGATTCCATTTGTAAATCGGATGAGATTTGATCGGGTGATGGCGATGGAATTTGTTGTAGAGTAGAAGTGGTGGTGGTGGTGGTTGTGATGGGCGTTAATATGACGTTATGATTGGTCGTGGGTTCATCATTTGATGTAATTGTAGATTCAACATTTTCATCATTTTGAATTACATTTGGAGTAGTGATTGGAGTAGATTGAATCGATGGCGATGGCGATGGTATTTTATCCAAATCCAATAACATTGGACTCGATGCAACCAATACGGGCACAATCTCCGTCAAAGTAGCGGTCGATGGAGTCGATTGTTTGCTCATCGATGATAATTGAGGAGTGATGGGCGTTCTCAAATACATTTTCTTTTTCTTCAATTTGATTTGTAACGAATCATGATTCGATTTGATCGATTCCTTTTCTTGTTGGTTACCATCGATCATCACTTCGGTGTTATTTACAATATACTTTGTCTTGATGTACTTGATCGTCTTTTTCGCCGTTCTTTTTACAATTTCCAACGGACTCAATTCGAAAACATTTTCTCTCGATTCCATAAATTTGATCACGTTGAAAATACTGTTCACGTTCAAACCCACGTGCGCACCATCTGATTTGAAATGTAGAATGGGATTGGATGGGTACTTGATGTTGACCACGTGTGGTTGGACGTGATTTTTATTCAACAACAAATGAAGCGGTTGTTCGTATCGAAACGTAAACATTGATTCCAAATCATTCGAATGTAATTCTCCATCGAAAATGTGACAGCTCAGGTGACTCATGCTACGATGTGCCAATAAGATGGTGGCCGCATCTACTTTTGATTCGTCCTTTGGCGGCGGACAAATCACGTTCATGGATTTGATTCTGCTCTTGATCACCAACGATCTGCGAAGTTGATTCGTTTCCATGACGATTTGAGCCGACGAGATGGTGGCGGTTCCCAATTCTACTTGTGCATCGTCCAAATGTAATTGTTCGAACATGCTGGTCATGCTCTTTGCGCTACTGCTGCATATGGTACATTTGATTCGATCCAATTGTACGTTGACGAATAGAGGCGGCACGTTCTTTTCTGATTCTGATTCGTTCGTCGAATCCAATTCGGTAATGATTTTGCGATTGGTCATGATTTCTAAATTTTGTTCGCTGAATAATTTCGTCTTTTTGATTAACTTGGTGGAGATTTCTGGTGGATCGTCCAGATAAGTTTTGAATAGTTCCAACACCAATATACACTGATTCTGATTCACGTAGAAATTTAATTCTTCCACATTGGTCAAGATTGCAAATTTGGGAGCGCGTAACTCTCTCGATTGCAAATCATTATCCAATCCCAAATATACGGTCAACGATAATGGTTTCATGATTTTTTGAGCGGGCGATGTGTAGCTGGGCAATAATTCCAAAACAATGTGAGATGTTTTGATTTGGAATTTCATGGGCATGGATTCCCACATGCCTTGACTGTCGAAATCCAAATCCTTCAACGTTGGAAATTCGGTTTCGCTGTATAAATTGGGCGAGTAGGTCCATTGGGGTCTCGCAATGCTAGAATCACTGGTTGCAATTAATTCCTTGATTCCAAATCTTAACATTTCGCTGATTCCGTCGAAATCGCTCACGTTGGAATTACTGGGTAAATAAATCATGAAATCTCTAATTTCGATCAGGAACGACAAATTGGCAATTTCTAATCCTTCGTCGATGCCGGTCACTTCCTCCACTCCGAGCATCGTTTTGGTCCTGTTGACGATGGTTTCCCAACTAGGTAATTCGAATCGATTCTCTACGGGCGGCATGATGCTCAAATCTGGAAAGCTCGATAAAATGTATTCGGCGAATGTGATCAATTTCTTGACGTGCATCATGATTTGAATGGGATTCACTCTACATTCAATCACAAAATCACGCGTAGCTGGCGCCAATACAAATTTGAAACGAATCATTTCCTTGCCCACCTCGAAGAATTTTCTTTTAAATGTCAATTGATAAGGATCCGCTACGAACGTGTCCAATGTGGTCGGTGCTTGTGTCGGAGGTAATCCTTCGATTTGATGTGGCGGGACGAATTCGGGCCATATCGCCAGGTCGACCGTGTAATTGAAAATGTCGCCATCTGATCTCAAGAATTCATTGTAGAGGTAATGTTTGAATTGGGGTCCCAAAATGTTTGATAATTGAAATTCTTGTTCGGTGGTGGGTTCGGTGACTTGATCTGACGTTTCGCGTAATTGTAAGAAGGGAATGGATAATTCAACGTGTTTGTCCGTGTTGTTGTTCTCTGGAGAAATGATGCCGAGATGTGTTCCCAATATTTCCAACAAGTACGTATAAGGTCCGTTCCTTAACATGAATTTGGCGTCGTTGACGATGATGTTGATGTTGACCCTTGCGTTGAGATCCATGGCTGGCATGGTTCCCATCTCTCCCACTTCCGACGACAAGTCGGAATCAGAATAATCCTCTTCGGAGTCCTCGTCGTTTACATTGGTCTCTAAAAACATTAGTTAGAAAAAATATAAATTAATTACGTTTTGTGATGAAACGTGATATGGCGCTGCTTTGTATTTTTGAAACGTTTGCGTTCGTCGTGGTAGTTGTCTTGTCGCTGGCGCTTGCAGAAATGTTATTATTGGTCGTTCCGCTCTCTTTCATTCTTTTTTTACACCACTCCAAATGAGGTACGTTCAAATCTCTTCTTTGAGTTGCTGCGAATAATCCAGTTATCGTTCTGATCAAATGAGACAGGTCTGATTGATTTAGAGATAACTTGACCTACGAATGATTAGAAAAAAATGAAAAGAGAGCAATTACTTGATTGATGACCACATCAACGTTAAAGTTTAGCAAGACGTTTCCAAATGCTCTTTTTGTCTGGGTCATTAGAATGCTTGCATTGACGTTATCGAGAATGGTGACTGTTTGCAAAGATGCTGAGGGATGAGTCAACCGGACGCTCATGCTTCCCATGCTTCCCTTCTTGAAAACTCTAAGTAGATTAATTAAGAATGGAACAAGGACGCGTACTTGATGATGGGTTTAGTACGTTCGTATTTTGGAACAGAGTATTTGAGATCAACAACCTTCCAATTTTGATCCGTGGTCTCAATGACAAGATCACTGATTCTTATAACAAGTGCATGAGGAGTCCATTCTCCTGATGAGGTGCTTGGATGGTTACCAAGCGTGCGTACTATAATTACAACGCTGGTTATTTGTAACTTTATTCCATCTATTAGGCGTTCTATGAAGCCATATTTTTTGGGGCCAGAGGAAGACTTTCCACTGTTCATGGCTGGTCATGTTAGAGTACTCTGAATATTGAAACGAACATTTTAAAAAGTCTGCAAGAGGTGTTTTGAAGGGTCGGAGCTCGAGAGGCTCTTCAATTTCGATTGTCATGGTATCCATCCACACAACTGTTGGGTCGTTATTCAATCTCGTAAGAGAGGGTATCTGTATTATTAAATACTAAAAGTATGATCTATGAATGTACCTTGCATCCCAATCTGTTCACGTGCACTTTTTTCACGGAAAGAAAAGCTATATTCATAATCTCTTGTACAACATCGTCATTTATTTCAAGATTTCTCAGTTCACCTAGTTTGATTGTGACATTTATAATTGTATGAAGTAGTCAAGTTACCTTCTCCACGCAGGAAAGATAAATTAAAATGGTCTTTGCTCCAATTTTTTATAAATATCGATAGGTACTTCCCAAGGGCATTTGATATCAAGCGATCCGCCATCGATTTAACTTGGATGTGTTCCTTGGGTGTGGTTGTCTTGACGGATAAGCTATAATTAGGCTCCGTAGAAAGAAAGCTCTTCAACATCAAACAAGCACCGTAACCCAAATTCAAAGATCTAGTATGGAACCAAAATTTAGGGCGTTCAAACATCATGATCACTAACACCTCCTTCGGATGTCGAATGATTCGTAGGAGACCTCATTTCAATATCACACAATTAATTGAACTGGAGTATGGACATACTACAAAACTTAATGATTCACTCATCTTTTAATCTTGAAAATGATAGTGTATTGCACGTAATAGAAAAATTTAACAATTGTTAAAAAATGAGCAACACAAGAAAATAAATAAATATCATTTAACGAACAATGATCATAACGGAAAACAAACGACCTTTCAAAACTTTTTAAAACCTCGATAATTATTACTTAATGATTGAATTACTAAAACCACTCAAAACTGAATTGTGATTTTGACGATTACAGATCCCGATAGTTCCTACAAATTGTCAGTAAGTCCTGTCATCACTTCCATAATAGTGGAAGAAATGCAAAGTAACAATGTCATCCACAAGGTTCATGCTGATCACAATGCAGACCTCGGATATGGCTGAATACAAAATACAATGAACTCAAAATACTTCCTCGCCACTATTCAGATGTAATTACGTCCACTTAATAAAGTTTATTAAATTGAAAAAAGTGCATACTATGTTAATCTGTGAGTTGAATTCTTAAATTAAAGAAGCTATGAAACAAACGTTACATAAAATTATGATAGATTTTATTAATGTGAAATGTGCAGGTAGCTGTAACGTTTTATTTTTTCTTTTTACTTCTTTTAATGTGTTCAATGTATTCGGCTACTAATTGTCCAACATATAAAAGCGAGCCTGTGGTCATAGTATATTCGCGGTCACTAGTACAATTTGCTATGGTTTGAATGTACTCCAACATTTCGTCGGTTATTAGCGAGTCCTCATCAACTTCTGCGAAATTCTCTGATTCAGGGCCCTCTTTATCTTCTATGAGATTCTCTGATTCAGGATTCTGTTGAGCCTGAGTGTTTGAATCCTCATTCCGCTCTTCAATCCTTATTTTTTTACTGCATCTAGGTAGAAAGTATTCATCTAATGAAGATTGGTTGTAAGACTTCCTCTTCATCTTTCAAAAGTATTTTTGCCAATCTCATCAACAGAAGGGACTGATCTGATACACTCTTGATATACTGCATTTGAAGAAGTAACATCATGGACAATCAGGTCGTTTAATTTCGAATTACACTGAATAAAGTATTTTTATTGTTCAACTAATTTTCTTCAACGAATTTCCTTGAGAAACCATGCGTTTGAAAGGTGCTAACCTCTAAAAAATGTATTGCCCTTTTAACTCCAATTTCATGATAAACAACATCGTTTGTCCGATGCCTGTATTCATGCTTTATTTTCTTGACGAGGTATTCCCTAGCTCTAGGTAATCGATATACTTTCTCATTATTTGCGGCTTTTAGTAACAATCTATAAAGATGTAATGGGCCGACGATATGTACTCTTTTAAATGGGATGCTCATCTTTTTATTCAAAAAATTTATTGAAGACCTTCAAATTCACACAAAATGGGAAAGACGA
Organism: Acrasis kona; assembly: GCA_026419775.2. Lineage (NCBI taxonomy): Eukaryota > Heterolobosea > Eutetramitea > Acrasida > Acrasidae > Acrasis > Acrasis kona. The sequence goes on from JAOPGA020001019.1 coordinate 102,609, forward strand.
AGCCCTCTACACCATCAAAGCCTGCAGCCCCTAAAGTGAAAAAAGCAAACTACAAACAAAAATTAGAAGAAATAAAACATCAAAAAAAGCAAGAAGTAGAACAAACAAATGACGACGACATAGACGAGGACAGCGAAGATGAAGATGATGACCAGGAAATTAACAACAATGAACAACTAGACTTTCAGTGGAATGTTTTTGGAGGAGCACCAGTTGTAAACCAATCAAACGAAGAAGAACAGGAAGAGGCGGATGAGGACGAAGAGGAAGAAAAACAAAAAAAGTTCTCAAAAAATGCGAAGAAGAGGATGGAAAAACTCACCGAAGAGTCAATCTCGAAGCGTGAGAAGGAATTGAGCAGCTCTAATGTGTTGCCACAAACCTATCAAGATTACGAAAGACTTCTCGCTGCATCTCCAAACAGTTCCTACCTATGGATTCAATACATGGCACACAAACTGTCCCTTACAGAAATTGACGGCGCTCGCAAGATTGGTGAGTTGGCATTAAAGAAAATTCATTACCGAGAACAACAAGAAAAATTCAACGTGTTCGCTGCAATGATGAATTTGGAAAGTAAGTACGGAACGCAAGAGAGTCAAGATGAAATCTTCAGGAGGGCACTTCAATACTGCGACCCTAAACAAGTGTACGTTCAACAAGGTAAAATTTACGAACAACATGGAGACGATGACAGAGCCGATGCCACATATAACAAAATGTGTAAGAAATTCCACACCAGTTCGAAGGTTTACGAAGTTTACCAAAAATATCACATTTGTAATGGAAACCACAAGAAAGCAAATCAAATTTTGGAAAGAGCACTCCGTAATTTGGACAAGAAGAAGCACGTTCAAGTTATTGTTAGATTTGCACTGCTACATTATCATCATGGTAGTGTGATTGATGGACACAAAGTTTTCGAAGAACTCATATCCAACAATCCCAGAAGAACGGATATTTGGGGACAATTTATCGACGCAGAAATGTCGGCGAAGCGTTTTGACGAAGTCACACAACTATTCACTCGGATAGTCAATTTAAACCTATCAACCAAGAAGATGAAATCATTTTTACAACGTTATCTAAAATTCGAGAGGGAACATGGAACACCAGAAGGTGTGGAGAGAGTCAAACAAGTAGCGCGTGATTACATTGCATTAAAGACAAATACTTAATTTATTTCTTTTTGTTATTTTTCTTTTCATTCTTTACATTCTTTACGATCTTTTTCTTTTGCTCCTTCTTCTTTTCATCGGGTGCTATCAGCGATATGAGTTCGTTGAAAGGTGTCTTGCCTGGGACACGTGGCTTTAAAAGTATTTTGTTGAATGGAGTTTTTGTTTTGGGAGCGACTGTCGTTGTGGCCGTGGTCGTTGCTTCCTTTTCCTTATTCCACTGCTTGAGCGCTTCTTCTCTGCTCTTCTGGTCCAAATCCTTCTTCTCTTGTTGTTTCAACTTTTGTACGTCTTCGTGGTGTTCGTTAATGATGTCTGTAATGCTCTTTTGGTTGTTGTGGATGTATTCTGCGATGCGATCCTTTTCGTCTTGATTGAGTTCTTCAAACATGTGTTGCATATGTCCGTGTGCTTTGTAGTTTTGTCTGATGGCGTCATAAATCTCAACATCAGTCAGCTCAGAAGCCTTTTTAGTGAAATGTGCTAGTTTAGCTTCCACTCCCTGCTGGTCGTCCTCTTGGTCTAGCTTGATGGAATTCACTTCTTGATCCAAATTAAATTTTTCTTGTGGTGGCGGTGGAGCGACAACTACGGGTGGTGCTGTCGTCGTGGTGGCCTCTGGTGGTGTCTCTTGTTTGATGGATTCGACTACTTCCTTTTCAACATTTTCTATTCTTTCTAAAGCGGATGGTTTCTTTGTCTTCTTTGGTAAAGTCTTCTTCTTTTTCAAATTCTTGTTCTTCTTTGGTAACACCTTCTTCTTGATGGACCTGATTTTCTTTCTGATGGACGGTCCACTCTTTTTCTTTATTTTTCTAATGGATGGCAACTTTTTTTTAATGTTCTTTTTAATTGGCTTCTTGACCTTCTTCTTTGGCTTTTGCTTTTCAGCACTCTTGTTCTTTGTGTTCTTGTCAGGATTTATTTTGACTTGATCTTCAACTTTGGTTTCAGGTAGGTTTTGAACGGCAGCTCCCTCTTTTACATCCTCGTGCGTTATTGGTGCATTGCTTACTGGTACTTCTTTGACCTCTGTTAAGCCTTTTGGTGGCAAAGCTGACAAAGAGCCTATGGTAGATGACATTGAGGCCTTTAGGTTGTCAACCGAAAATGCATCATACTGCGACCGTATTTGTTCATGGTAGAAGATGAATGTAAGACTAGAGACCATTGAAATTATCAACAAGAATATTAAAAAACCCTTCAATGACCTAAAGCAGAAACAATTCAAGCAACATATGGCACAAAATATTTTTTTTGGTACAGAGCTTTTCATTGTTGAATTGGATCTAGGGCGTCGCTCTTTATCGTTTGACGAATTGCCCAGGTCCACAAAAGTGTGTAGAGGTGGTGTGTTGTGTCTTGCAGTCGCACCAGTACGATATCCATCCTCGTCTAAATGTGAAAGATGAGGTGTTGGGGGATGAGCGTGGGATTGCAAAAATCCGCTGGTATTAAAGTATGGATCCATGTGTGAGCTTGGTGTGGTTTGCTGTCTAGAGTATGGATCTACATTTTGAGGCGTTGGATCTGCAGCTTGTTTTGATCTGCTCCTCATATTCTCGGACATCTCAAGGTTGATAGATGTGGACATGTTTGCTGGATCAACTTCATAAAAATTGGTAAACCGATCATGAAAAGGAAAAGTTACAAAAAAACGAACTCATGTGAGTGATGACTACAAAACGATACATTTTAATTGTTTTTTTTTAACACTAACATCTAGCTTATTCCTTTTCTTAATTTCTCTAACCATCAATTGGAAAACCTCATCAACATTAAGTCCTGTTTTGGCACTACATTCAACAATTGGAACATTTTCACGCCTACTAACTGAACAAAAACTTTTTACGAAATCCTTAGGAACTTCTCTTCTGTCCTCTAAATCTGTTTTGTTACCAACTAGTACAATTGGGACTTCATCTGGTACTATTGGATTCCTCACTTTCATTAGTTGTTTGTGTAGTTCTATTCGTTATGATAGGTTATATTATGTGTAATTTACCAATTGTATTTTCAGCACTTGCTTCGGATGTGATACTATATACAAAAACAAATCCTGAGCATTGTCTATACTGTTGGTCTCGTGCTGCACGGTATTCCTCTTGTCCTGCGGTGTCAACAATACTCAACAAAATGTGTTCTTCATCCACTGTTATACCCCTTCCTTGAATGTTAATTATCAATAATCAAGTTCCAACATACTATAAGAATCTTCTATTGTAGGATCTATACATGTTAATATCAAGGCCTTATGTAAATACTTACCATATACTTCAACAAAAGTATTTTGAACAAATCGACATGTTATTGCACTTTTCCCAACACCACCACTCCCTATTATTGCAACATCAGTCTTGAACTGATTTTGTGAGCTACCATTAGTGTTTGACATGATGAGTGACCAGTCAACCCCTCAATATTTGTAAACTGGAAGACACCGCAGCTCCACAACCAACAATGGACTCCATATATGAATACATGATCAAATGGTTGTCAACCATATGATTGCAACTTGTATTGATCTGCATAACTTATTAGAAGTAACTAAATTAATCAATTAATTAAAATCTAGAGAATCACCAAAAAACAAATTGACTTGAACAAATTTTAATTCGACATCTTGATGGTTGATGAAATAATATTTTTATTTAGACGAACAAGTTAGGATCTCAACAAACCATCATGCAAATAATTGGTGGGCATTACTGTTTTCCTTGTAGTTTTGCATCAGCATTTGTCGACATTATTAACAGAATCACCTTGTAATCAACACAAGTCCTTTCCAGACGATTAGATTTAAAATTAGCGTCAAGAATGAAACAAGATATTTCGAGCGTATCTTCCATAGCCTTTAAAGGCTTTGGAGAATTTTAGTTTTATCCGTTGGCTATGTAACAGCTGTCATGCATCATCGCTAATTACAATTATTCATCTTGTTTTGTACCTATTCTTTTTTATCCGGTAACCGTGGGAAAATGAGGAGGTGCGAGTCACTCAATTTAGTAACTGTCAAGTCAAATAAAAGGGATTCCTTTTTTCTAGGAATTTCACACTTTCAAGAAAACAAGCAACATGTCTATTGTGAAGGTGTTGGTGGCGTTGTCGTGCTTCATCGCCATTGTTTTCAGTCAGAATTTGAAGACATTCGGACCCTACGGTAACAACGTTGGTACTGCGTTCTCACAAAGAATTGCATCTAATGAATGGACCCTCGATGGGTTCAAGTTCCGATCCGGTTGGTGGATGGATGCTTGCGCTGTTTGCTTCACCAATATCAACAACAAGACCATGCAAACCTGCTCCTTGAACTTGGGAGGTCCAGGAGGTTCAGAACAACCCTTCTATTTACAGGCAGGAGAGAAGATTTCTAGAGTTTTAATTGGATACTCACGCTCCGCACTACCTGAATACGTCTCAGGAATGACTCTTTGGACCAACAAGGGACGCGTCTACGGTCCTATGGGTTGGGTTGTGGGAACTGAATCAAACTCTGCCCTCTACGACTACACTTTGGCCGACAACGAATATTTGACAGGTTTCTTCGGAACATACGGTACTTACTTGAACTCGGTTGGTTTCTACACTGGTTTAGCAGCAGACACCACTCCACCAGTCACAACCGCCTCAACAACCGCAGCATCAGGAGTTTGGAGCACTGCACCAACTTTTGTCTTCAACTTGTTGAGCAATGACGGCAGTTCAGGTACCGGAGCAAGATATATTTACTTTGAATCATCCAAGACAACCCCCGCTTGCAAACCCACCGCCTTAGCAACATGTCAATCAGTCAACGACTACGTCGCCACTTATACAATCAGCGGAGAAGGAACCTACAACGTCGTTTACTTTGCAGTCGATTGGGCTGGGAATTTTGAATCGGTCAAAACATTTGTCGCCAAGATTGACTCAGTGGCACCAGTAACAACTGCCACTTTCAGCTCTGCTGCAAACTACTCCGGTAACACTTACTATGGAAAAGATTTGACCATCACCTTATCTGCAACCGATGCCACCTCAGGTGTCAAGACAACTTTCTACACTCTCAACGGCCAAACCAACACATACTCTACCCCCTTGAAGAATCTAGCTCCCTCCGACACACCATACACCCTTACTTACTATTCTGTTGATGTTGCTGGTAAAGTAGAAGCAACCAACACAAGAACCTTCTACGTTGTTTCAGGTGGTCCAACCACTACCTTGAGCACCCCAGTATCTTCCGACTGGGTCGCAACAAACGTCAACTTGAAGTTAGTTACCTCTCAAACACCTAGTTCCATCACTCGTGGTCCCTACTACTCCTTCAACAGCACCACTTGCTTTGTCAACAACACTTGTCCATTACAAGCCAACACCGTCCTTGTATCCGCTGAGGGTACTACTACAGTCTACTATGGTAGCACTGACACTCTTGGTCAATCCGAGGCCGTCAAATCTCAAGTTGTTAAAATTGACAAATCCTCACCAGAAGTCAACACCGTTTTGACTTCACTATACAACACCACTAGAGGATGGTACAGATCTGCTGTAACAGCCACATACACTTGCGCAGATTATTTATCAGGAGTTGATTCATGTCCCGCTCGTCAATCAACCACCACTGAGGGAGCCTCATTGGTATTAACTGCCTCTGCAT